>OX638366.1:3042083-3356372 GCA_951812935.1 Hermaeophaga mercurialis | reverse complement strand
CAGCTTCTATAATACAGCTGTCTGTATGCGCGAATTCCGTATTAGCCAAATTAATGTAGTAAATTAGTTTAGGCGATTTTACCAGTACATTATTATATGAAGATGGTAGATTATTGAACATGCAAAAAAAAATAAATTACATTAGGCGCTACTCCATGTTATAAATGATTAATTTGTCGTATCTTCTGATTATTTAAACTCATTTATCCGTTTCTAACAAAACAATAGTGGAGAGGCTGTGTAGATAGACACGCTAATATCTCTTCTCTGACGGATCTGTTAGTCATTTTATGCTAGGGACGTTAACTTATTGATTAATTCAGTTACAATAAATATAGAAAGATAAATAATACTTATCTTGAATTTTCACAGTATTTCAAAGTGCTTTAATAATGAAATTTAAGTCTATCTAGCTTTACTATTCCTTATAACTCAAATCACCATATGTCTCATAAATTAGCAACTTATAATTCAATGATACATAGAGCCTTTTCAATACCAATGTAAGGATGATTTTAAAAGAGAAATTAATATGATAAAACAAATCGCTACCTCTAATAATTATCCATTACGTCTAACAAATAGGTTGATTAATAAAAATGAAGAAAAGGTTGTCGTTAACCTGATCTTTCCGAAACAACCTAAAGATGACGGGTCATACAGAACAATTACATATTTTGGAGATATTTCAAACAAAATATCAAAAATTATATCTCGTACAACATTTTCTACAATATCTTTTAAAGTAAGAAATAATGTAAATTCATTTTTATTAAATATAAAACTTAAAATTAAAAAATTGTCAAAATCGCGTATTTACAAATTAAATTGTCCGGATTGTAACGCCATCTATATTGGCCAGGCATTAAGAAATTTTAACATACGCTACTGTGAACACTTACGAGCTTATACAAACTTACACTTAATAACACAATGGAAACAACAGTGAAAGTACTACACATAAGTGACAAGAAAGAAGAACTTGATTTTTTGGAGGAATATGAAATAAAGAAACACCTAAAATATCCTCAATATACAGTATTGAATGAACAACTAAACCTGGGAAATTCAATTATCTTAGATTACCTTTTGAGCTAAATATTGCTAACCAAATATATTTTCAGAAAAAAAAAGAATATTGCCTAATACTGCTTGGGTATCAGGTTTATGACATAAAATTTATTTACGTTTTTAAAAAAGATCTGTCAAACTTCTTTATGTCTGGGAAAATGGTATTGTCAGATACCGAAACCTAGATAGACTTGAATATTATTAAAACGCTTTGGAAGAGTGTGGAAATTCAAGATAAGTATTATTTATCTTTCCATATTTATTATGAATAATTTCATAAAGTAGCTGTTGAAACAATTAATTTAATTCAGTTACCTTGTTAATGTTCATCGTATATGCTCTGCGTTTTATTCATGTTATTTATTGGCTATAGTTTAATAATAACAAGTTTTGCCAGTAAACATTTTTACATTAAAATAATGCATTCAAGAAGAAAGAGTTGTCAATGAGCAGAAAGAATCAGTTAAGTGTTCTAGAATGAGTAGTAAACTTGAATTCTATTTATCGTGTTTTTGCTCTAAAGTCTCAAAATATTAGACAGCTTATAGTTTTCATTTGCTGGCAACTGAGAACATGTCAGAGTATATTTTTTCTGAAGAAGTGATTCCTTTGCTGGTGACTTTTCCGACTTGAATATCATTTATCAACCAGATTCTACATCAGCTGAGGATGAGGGGAATTATTTCATAGAAAACCCGGCTCACCAATTAAAACATCTAACAAATGATAATAGTATGGAAGTGACTAACCTTATTTTACAATAAATTTTATGAAATGTATAGAAATGCGTCAAACCTCGTAAAAGTCGGCGCAAACAAGATATTAGTAACTGGTCTCGAAATATTGCTACAAAGAGATGCTGATAAGGGTTAACTTATGTGACGACTAATAAATTAAGATCTGCAAAAGTGCCAAAACATGTAGATTGTTCGAGATGCAAGTTTAAATGCTATGAAGTTATGTCTGAAGCTGTTACAAATTCATTTTCTAGATATAATTGGAATATGGACTATACAAGTAGAAATTTTTTTATTTTATCTCACGTGTCTGTTCAAGGACCAAAACATGTCTTAGCAACTAGAAATCAATGTTCGCATAGGTCATATACCAAAAAATGTTTTTTCTCCAAAGGAAATCAGAAAATTCAAGTTTGTCAGACTTCCGATGAAAAGCTAGATCAAATTAGAGCACATATTGAATCTGTTTCATGCATGGAGTCTCACTATATCAGAAAACAGACAAAACATAATTGAAGTTTTTTTATGCCCAAACAGGATCAGTTTCTAATATGCACAAACTATAAAAAGGCTGATTTGACGAAAGAACAACAATTGCAACTGAAATATGATCAACACATTGCAAGAAAAAATTAATGATAAGCAGAGAAAGAAAAAAAACAAGAAAAGAGCCAAGGACACAATTTTGTTCAGTAACAATTGACTTATAAGCAGTATTACAAATACCAAGTTGTAATGAAGGTATATGGTACTACTCCAGAAAACTCTCAGTTTTTAACCTGTGCATTTATGAGACAACTTTTCCCGTTTTTATTGGTCCGAAGTCAACGGCAAGAAAGAAAGTTGCAAAATTGCAAGTATTTTGTACCACTATATCTCGAAATGTGCACACAAGCACGTCACAGAAGTGAGTATTTTCTCAGATAGATGTGGTGGGCAAAATCGTAATCATTTCGTATCGATGTATATTACTTCCATGTGCCGTGAAAACTTAACTTAAACGTGATCGAGCAAAAACTTTTAAAACCCGGACATACGTACAGGGAAGCCGACTAGATACACGTGTTCAACTTATCCCATGTTAGATTGGGCTTCCATTTTTAAATCTGCTGGACGAAAGAGAAGTTGAGTAGTGGATGGAAACAAAATCACCACAGAACCATACAATGTTAAAGAATTTAAACTCTGCGAGTTTTTTATCGTAAAAATCTAAGAAACTATTTTCATATCGAACTCTAGATAATGATAACAGTATCAATAGTACATACTCCACCAAATAAAAAAAAAACAATAACCAAAACCTGAAGCAATTTCGCATTTGGTTATTCCAGAAGAGCTTCATGTGTACCAGATGTTGATGTACAAGAAGAAGATGATCTAGAGGTGTGAAGAAGTGAAACTGACGTAATTACCAAAAGTGTATGGAAAACAACCTGAATCTATACAAGAATTTTAATACTATTTTTTTATGTTTACGTTATTTTTACCTAAAAAATGTTTTTTAACTAATTAATAGTGTTATTAATAAAATTGTGTGTTTGGTTTTGAATGTTTAGTAATAACATACCCATTTACTACTAGTAATAAAGTACAGGTAAAACAAGTAAATATATGTAGATTTGTCTATTTTATTATTTTTTCAAAACTGTAGTACTATTCTACGAAACTTCAAAAACTAGATTTAAAGTTAACAGACTATGTATACATAAAGTCTGGAATAAATTCATTTTAAGGTAAACAAACAATTTTGAGGAAAAATCCTGAGACGGCTTTTGATTTTGATTTAATGTTTTTTACATAACAATTAAATATATAGGGTAAACCATTTGTGAGTAACGATGTCATTGACAATTTTTTCAAATGGCACACTCTGTATATTTTATTTTTTTTATATTGCCAATAAAACGTTTAAATGCTTCTCTTGAGTTTATATGGGCTTGGTTTCATAGACACGTCGTCGGTACCTGCTAACGGAGCGTTACCCGTCGCGGCTCACGTCTGTTCAGGGAAATCATGGCCTTAGCGAAAACAACTAGATTTCATTTTCCATCATGAACACAAACAACAATATCAAATTTTAAAAATACCTTCAATCCATTACTCACAGACCGATATCAAAACTTTGTTCGTGTTTTTCACTATGAACGCCATATCAACTTTTATTTTTCCTTTCGTAATTCTGCTACCGCCATCAACTCATTTGCATGATTTACGTGTACCATGAAAAATAACAATCTGGTTTTGTAGTTAATCGCCTTTAATTTATTTAATTGATTAATTTTAATTCTGTTTGATTTACATATACTCTAACAGTTAGTAATAATTTTTCTCTAAAACCAATCCTGTATAGTTTTTTTCAATGTTCTTGGTGTGTAATTGACTTTTACTCATAGACTGAGCGGCCCGTGAAAAGCGCTGAAGACTACATTAAAATAAGAAAACAATAGTGATATAGTGATAGTCAGTTTGTCTCTGTGTAACATGGTCATTAGTGGGGAAAAATTAATGTTATGACGTTTTCCTTCTCCTTCTTTCTTTTCCCCTCTCTCCCACACAGTGAGAGAGAAGACCTCACTTTTGCCCATAGACTTATTACTCATAGACTGCGCCTTCTTAAGGGCCCGATGAAAACTATGTTGTAGGACAGGTATATGTTTGAATTATAGATATTTGTTACAGACCTACCAGATATGTATACCTGTATATTAAATCTTTAATCAATGATGATTTAATGATTGGACGGTACACCGCAACTGGTAGGATAATGCTTTGAAACAATTTAGCGCGAAATGTTACAAAAAAGAACTTTGAATTATGCCAAAATTTAAACGCGAATGTTGACAAATAACGTTAGTTGATCGGTGCCTTAAATTACGAGTATCACATAACAATGCTATTTAGGAAATGGAAATATTTTATTATAAATACTGCATACAGTCAAAAACATTTTTCTATAAAAATGAATATGGTTTCAAAGGGCAGTTACTAACTAATGTAAATGGAAACAATGTAGCCTGGTGGCTTATTATAATCTTTCTCTTGTTTCTAGTCTAATACTCTATTGACTAGTGTATTCTACGAGGAGGTTCGGTGTGTACGCTTTGTTACCAAGAAGTCTGGTCCTGGTCCAAGATATTTAGTAGTTGATCGATCATTTTCGAGATAGTTCAGCAATTTTCTCATTGCAAAGAATATCTATCACATTCGACGTAATCTACAACTTCAGTTTGTTGCTGTTTGCAGGATCTTGAGTTCTTCCTGCCATTGCCTGACTAGTTACAAGTAGGTAACGCAAATTTATCCTACTGTTGTGTTGTTAATCTTAACATATTAAAGATGTCATATATCTCTACCCTATACACGGAGTTATCAAAAAGAACTTAATGTATCTCATTTACTCAAATTCAGCCATTTACCATAAGATTAAAATTAATGCATTAAGTTCCCAAGCAAAGGCTGTAAAACCTTCAACTTGTATAGTTTAGGCCATTAATAGCGAGTTAGTCCAAAAAAACCACCATAAATATAATCTTTGCCTTGGATACAATGCGCGAACCTTTACTGAGTTTAAGGATGTTTGGAATGTTAATTTAAAGTAAATATTTAAAATCAATAGAATAAAACTATTGAATATGCTATGATATACAAACAATCATTCTAGAAAACGGTGACGATATAAGCAAAAAACTACAAAATTTAAATTATATCCTAGGGTCTAGTACACAAATTATTTTCACTTTGTAAACAAGTACGTTGAAGCCACGGAGGAAAGAAAATATAAGCAGTAAACTTTGATAGAAATAAATTATGTAGTTAGGCTCTATCTTTCTCTGGCTCTCACATCGTATATTTGGGTTTAATCTTTTAGGATAGTATGTTTAAAAGAATAAATAATTTATTATTTAAGGTTAGAGGTAATCTTCTTAATCACTTTATTGCAGAAGTAATTTCGCCATCTGTTAAAGCTACATCTCAATAACTTCCAAATTCTTAAGTAAACATAAGAATACTAAATCATAAAATAGTAAGTGCAGCTTGTCAAAATAGTGTAGGTAATTAGCTGAAGAATTTTCAAAATTGTTGAGACAAATTTTAAAGGAAAACTTTCCAACTACCAGTAACTAGCAATTATATAGACTAGAAATAAAACGAGACAAGAGACAGAACTTGCGATTGTAGCAAAATTCGGAGACAAAATAGAGCCGAAACAAAAAAATCGCTAAAATGTTTCAGCTTTGTTGCAGACAACATAATAGTATTGTCCTTTCAAACAATTGTTAAACTAACAACATATAAACATATTTATGTTGATGACAGTTTTAATTTTCATACTAAATTTATTACGTAACTTAATACATTTATGATTTTATAAACTGTTACTAGGTTCCATATTTTTTTGTATATTGACATAAAATTAGCAACATATAAAAAATTATTTTCACAACTGAAATATGAATATAATAAATATAATGTTAAATTTGATGTTCCTAAAATGAAATTCTTGTAGATTTTGAAGCATTAATTTATAGAATGGTAACTGAACAAACTAACATTATTGGTTGTAGATTCCACTTAGGCTAAGCTGGTACAGAAAAAAACTTATTATTATTATTACAAAGTAGAAACTACATCTCAGAAAAGGCCGTATGTCTACATACAATTTGGGGAGAAAATGCAGTTAAATATTAGAAAAATAATAGTATATAGGAATGGTTTCTCAACAATTTTAAGAATTTAAAGTTCCATGCTCATCCGAACTTATTTGTATTGAAAAACCAAAACAATCCTAAATTGATGTTTATGTGTTCAAAGGTTGTAATTACCAATAAAAATACACAAGAGACAAGAAAATAAGGAATGCGTAAACTATTGCTTTGGATTTTAGGAAATTCCCGTATATCTATTAAATAATAAAGGAAACTGTTTCAGTTAATTTGTATATAGAAGAAATTTAGAAGTTTGTAATTTTGTTTGATTAAGAAATTCAATAAATAATAGAAGAAAAAGTGTAAAACCATTTTCATTCAAAAAAAGTCTAATAAAAAAACATGCAAGTCAATATGCAGAACAATTTGTTATTGTGATACACAGTTAAGCGCTATTATAAAATGAATTTTGAATCTATAAAAGTGGAAAAAAATATACTATTAACCAATTCTTGCAAAAGGGTGAGTTAATTTAACACATTAATAATTATTTGGTATAACAAAAAAAATCAAATTTAAATGGTATTATAACTCTCATAACTTTCATAAGCAATTGATTTTATCACCAACTGTCAATATAACTATACATTATCATAGCATTTTCAGAAGCAAACAAATTTTATCTTTGTGTTAAAAAGAAACACTTTATATGCCCCTAATATTCATTAACATAGCGATGACTCTATGACATTAAAGGGAAATGGTCGCAAATTATTTAAAGAAAATAATTATAAATTTTTACGGTCGACGATAAAAGTTTGTATGCACCACGTCAGTAAAGTGTCTTTATCGAACGAGTTTCAGATTATTTGCCGAGCGAGAAAAGTGAATGAGACGAGTGACGGGCTTTACATGTGAAAACGTCATCACTGTCTATGACATAGAAAATTGCGTGCACCGACTTGACGGTGTTCAATTGCACGCAAATTTATACGAATACAGTTTTTTAGAAATGATTTTTTTTATAACCTCAATTTATTTAACGTGCCCGTTTGATTATTAAGCATTACGTCATAGGCAGTGACAACGTTTTCGCAAGTACCTAAATATTATATTTGGTACCCGTTAACGTGCACCTAGACACAGCGATATAAATAACTATTATCGCCAAACGGCAATAAAACACTGCATTACCATAGCGATTTCCGGCATTACCTAAACTCTTTATGTTACTGTAAAAAAATAGTTTAGTTTTAGTAGAATTGGTGCAAAGTTTACCACCAAAATTATCCAATAAATGAACCCGTTAGTATCACATGTCTCTTTTTTGCCCAATGAAAAGGAACCCATCACTTGTGAAGCAATTCCTTCTTCATCCCCTTGAAATAAAAAAAAAGAGTCCAGATAATGTTAGCGAAGAAACAACAAGTGTTTTTGGGTTCGGCACATAAAAAAAAGTAGAAACCCATTTTTAATAATAAAATCAAGTTTTCTTAAACTCCCTACCTGTTTTGAGATTGTACATGTGTATCTAGTGAGTGAGGCGCGTAAGCTTTTGTTACTTGAATATAATTTGTTAAATGTACTCATCCTCACTCTCTCTTTTCCGTTTTAGTAAAATACAAATGATCTACGATGTGATCTGTGGTGACAAATATCTTCTGTATAAACAAATATTATTTTCTCCAATGATGACATCGGTTTTTGAGTATGTATTTTAGAATTGGAAATCTTAATCACTAGCATTGTTTCTTTTGTCCTCTATATCATTTAAGCTCATTTTATATTCTTCACGCCGACAAGCGCCAGACCAATTATTAATGCAATAAAAAATAAAGAGAAAAACTAATCAAAAGGAAAAAAAAAGATTTAATTTTTGCCTATATTATTAAATAAGTATTATTCATCAGCTTCTCATAAGAATTTATTTACTTCTTCTTTATTTAAAACTCTTGTTTTTTTTTGTTTTGTAGCCAACGAATATTTTTTAAAGAAACTTGATAAATTTTGAATATTAACTTATATCGATATTATTTTTAATGTTGATTGTGGATTTAAGCGTTGAGTAATTGTTCTATAGTAAGTATGCAAGAATGACATAGATCCATTTCTATCATTACACCATTTTTTGGAATAAATTGTAGAAGATTTCATATCTCTCTCTTGACTGAAATGGTAACAATTCATAAGTAGCCACTTTAGCAGCTTTACTAATTTTATATAGAATCATTTTCGCGTCACTTTCACTATCAATTTCCATTTTTGGAATGAAAAAATCGAAAACATATTAAAGCAACAACAATATTTTGATAAGCGTTGTCAAAATAAAAATCAACTAATTTTTTTCCCAAAGATGACTACATAGATATTAAAAATCGTTCCGAATGTACAAAAAATCGTTCAGAAGGTAAAAAATTTACTTTCGGTACGATATGTGTAAAATTATTATTTTATTACTAGTACAAAAAAGTAACCATAGCAACGGATAAAAAAAAAGAGATCTATATAGCCTTGATTTATTAGATATTTAGTGTTGAGTATTTTTGCACTTTACAAAATTGCACATTTAATCAATATAACGTAATAATTTTTTTATTTATTTGTAACTTATTTTATTTTCAAATTGTTAATGTAACTTTTACCAGAGTGATTCTTACCTCAACTCTCGGATTTCTCTTTCCCTTTTTTATATCACCATAAAACACAGAACAATAACTTCATAAAATATTTCATAAAACACAAAACAATACTTGTTTGTCATTTCTCAGCTGACAACTAAATCAACATCCTACTTCTAATAAAGTAAAACAGAACTTTACATTATAATAATAGCTATTTGTGTACTAAAACGACGAAGTACTTGACGCTCCAATTGCACACAACATATTTTTAAGATCACATTATTTTAAGAAACAGAGACATTTCAGTAATTTATGAATAATAATCGGTCTATATTAAAAGTCAATTATCGCCATCTTTACGTGTAACTAAACTGTTGTCATATGATGGCGCTATTAAATTTTGTAATTTATGTCAAATGCATTAAGATTACTTTTTATTAATTAAAATACAATAAAATAGTTTATCATATGATGGTTAATTATATACTTACAATGAAAATACATAAAAGAAATTAAGTTAATTCACTAAATTCCATTCAGTTTTCTGTAAATATGTTTAATTTCGTCATGAACAAGGCAAAATCATCATACGACTGTGTCCCAGTTTGTGATAAAATACGTGTTTTCGGTTGATAAAATGATAAGTGAGTATGTCTTAAGTTAATTTATATTAAAATTCCCATCAAACTGATGATATATATACAATTGTTTACGTACGTTAAACAGTTGTATGCGCAATTAAAATTAGGGGAGCGTTTTTAAAATTTTGCTGACATTTGACGTCACCTTCGGAAAACGTCAACTTTGCGGTGTCTTAACGAAGCGCAAAGCCTACTTTCCAAAGTGATCGCAAAAAAATATGTTTTTCTAGATATTTTATTTTCAAGCTTTCAAGCAAAACTATTATAATATGTCACTCGGATTAGAAGGCTCATTATATGTTTGCACAGCCGAGGCGCTAGCCAAAACTGTGCAATATACTGGGCTCAACAAATAATATTATCCTTCTATTTCTAGTAACATAATAAACCATTATGTACCACTAATATTTATAAACAGTCGTGCCTGAATAAAGTTATAGAAATCATCACATTGATAGTCGAAATCAACGTAGTTAAGTTTGTTCGAGCGCGGACCATACTTGGATGGGTGGTCAACAGTAAAACTTAGTTACAGAAAATAATTATAAACTTTTACGGTTCGCAAGAAAAGTTTGTAGGTTCCACGTCAGTAGATTGATTATCTTAATTAAACTCACTTTCCTATCTCGGATCATAACCTCAAAATCTTATCGATAAATAATTATTTTACTGACTTGGTACATAAATAACAATTGTCGATGACAAAATAGTTTTTCAATGTAAAGGCATTTTTAACAAAATATTGCCCAGTGATTGGTTTGCTATCCGAAACCTTATTGATTAAAACCTCGAAATGAGTCATTCAATCAGTGAAAAAATAATCAACAGTAAAATATTTCAACTAATCGAATATTGTAAAATTAAAATAGCTTTTTTTAAAAACTTAATTTTGGAGAAGTGAGAACTGAAACAAAGGAGTGTTTGGGAAAATAAAAATAAAATATAAAAAATTTTAGGAGAAGAAATCAAAATTTAGTTTTTTTCCTGGATCTGCGTCTACGAAAATTAAAATTATAAATGGGCTTAATTAACTTTATAAATATTTAGATATATTAACATATTCAATATACTTTAATTTAATTAAAAATTATTTTTTTTAAGCCTTGCTTGAACAATTAGTAAGTTAGCTCAGTATGAGATGACCTCCAAGACTGCATTCACTGAAGTGGGCAGTAAATGGCTAATTTAATAATTACTTTACTCCTACACAATAGAAAATGAAAATGTCGACATCGTAGAACGAGAAATCATGGGAATCACTTTGGACTATCATCCATATTCTATATCGTGTAGAACAGAGTTTAGCTTTTTCAAACTGTTACTCATTGGCAACAAATGAAGAAATGCATACAAATGTTTAGTTCTGTTTCGAAGGACATGAATTTTAATTTAATAAAGAAATGCCCACAAAATAAAAGTTATCTCAAGATATTGTACTATAATATCTAAAAACCATTTTAAAAAAAATATATTTGAAAAAATTAAGAGCAAATTTGAAGGAAGTGTATTTTAGTTAGGAAATAAAAAAATATTGTTGACTACATAATTTTTTGAAGGTGAAGCTACCTGCAATTAAGCTGGAATATGGAAGATATATGGATCAGGCTATTAATTAAACTACTTTCAAAACTTGTCAACGTGTTATTTTATTAGGACAAATTTATTAGTAATTTGCCGTCTGTAACTTTAATACTACTAGACAAAAACACACAGAATATTCAACTTTACAAAATATTTTTTAACCACATACTCGTAGACAGACGTTAAGTTTAAAAACGTAGAATTAAATTTACAGTCGGTTAACTACTAATTAACTTGTCCTGTTTCTATAATGTCTCACTATCACTATCACTTTCCATTAAATTTATACCCAAATCTATTTTTGAAAATTATTTAAAATATTTATCTTCGATAGTCCTTACATGTTTTATTGCATTTTTCCAGTTCTCCTCAGAAATTCTGTTACAATTTGGAATTAAAGTTATCAGACTATTACTTGAATTTGGTGTAAATATTTCTCTTCAGTTCCGCCCATAACAATTCTATTTGATTCAATATGCCATAATATGGGGCAACCGTAAAACGTGTCCATTTCATTTTAGAATATTATCGATAACATATTATTTTTTAAAATGTCTTATGTTTAATACTTTCATTAAGTGCGTTATTCTTATAATGTTCTTCAAAATAAAAGTCATTGTTCATGAGAAATTGTTGAATTTCAGCTTTAGTTGAATATTTATGTGTGATAAGAAGCGTTATCCATTAAAATTACACTGTGTCTTTCTTACTTTGGTAGTAGAATATTCAACCATTGTTCAAATAAAGTATTATTAATGTCTTGATGATAATATAAACTACTGGTTTTAATATCCTTTTGAGAAAACATCCCAACGTTCTCAACCACAATGTATGTATTATCCCTACATGTTGGTACAGGTACATCTGAAATACACTTTTTAGAACCGTCCGCCCAACCTTTTTTTATAATATCTTATGTATCAAAACACGTTACGTCTAAAAAATATATGGTCTTCATTCATCTCGGAAACTCCTAATTTGTCCAATGTAATCATTTTCCGCTTTATCAAGAGGCTTGTTTCCATTATAACTTGCCTTTTATTTTTTGTTTTAAATTTAAAACCATTTGTAATTAAAACCTCCCTAAGCAGCAATTATGGTAACTGTTACACTGCTCCAGTACATATTTACTATATACTAGTATTAAAAACGTAACAATGACCCAAAAAACTAACATAAATGTTAGATTTACTTCCAAGTTTTAAAAATTGTTGCAATTAAGTAAATCTTACCTATTATTTAGTTAATATTTTAGTTTTGCTTACGTATTTGTTACTTAGGCGTGGAGTTTGTAGTAGATGAAACTTTAAAGTACTCTGATACAGTATAATTATTTACGGTGTTACTTTAAATTATTCCTTAATAGTTTATAGACATTGAAGTAAGTGTTTACGTAAATTTAACGTACTCGTGACCATTATTTTTGACCTCAAAGTTTACCGACTTTACAGTTACAGTAAGTTAGTAGATTTTATGCCTTAAAAATTAACTTTCTAGTTTCTAGCCGATGTATTAAAACAAACTGGATTTCTTTTTATAATAATGTGCAAGCTAAACAAAATAGTCCAACACTACTAATAAATATCCAATACCGTCTACGTGACAAAACAATATGTAGATTAACATGGCCTTCCTTACGTTTTGAGGAACTATTCCGTCAAGACCAAATTACTTTTTTTGGGGAATCAATGCCTAAATATCAGTTTAGGGACCATATATTGCCCAATTTTACTTTTGGGGACCTAAGCCTAAACGTGAGTTTAGAGACCTCATATATATTTTTTTTATTGTGTGCTAGACTATGTACACATGTAAACAAAGTGCGCATCACACGTTCTACTTGTCCATTACCCCATTACCACGTGGAACTCCAGTAGCAATTAAATGTAGTTCAACCGACAACTCTGCTAAAAGCTCCTGCTAGATTGAAAGGCCGTCGCTCTGTCCGCTATTATACGTTTCGGAGTGCCTAATACCTCTGTAGTTTTCTGCTCGATAGGACAAAATCGAACAATTTTGTAAAAGCATCTATTATTACTAACATTTGAGTGCATTTGTTAGACTTCACTAACGGTCCGGCATGACCAATATGCCATATGTCCAATTTTGTTGATGGCTTAGAAATTTTCTGACACATACCATGTTTCTTACCAGTTGATGATTTTCCCAAAACACATGACCGACAGTTTGCAACATATTTGTGGACCGTTTTGCCCCTATGAGCTCCTCTCGTAATTTAGATAACATTTTATCAGCACTAATATGAGATGATTTCTCATGGTATAATTTCATAATATTGAGTCTTGCTGATATCGACACAAAACCCCTATCAATTTTATCACTTGAGTTTTGTAAAAAGCTACGTTATTTCACTGTATATCCAGGTTCCGTGTGTGTACTGCTTACTATAGACTGACAGAACAGGTCATCTGCTTGATATTCGGCGATTGTTTTCCTTTGGTTATTAGAAGGAATGATTCGTGTTACCATTATTTGTTTTTGGGGAGGAACATTTCGGCTGAGATAGTCAAGTGCCATTTTGTGACCCAGTCAATATTCAATTTCAAAATTTTAATCCACCATTTCGCAACACGGGAGTGTAATTCTTTTTTTAAAGCTGTAGCACGCACAGAATTACAATCTGTATAAATAGTAAACTTTATACCGCACAGGTAATTACGAAAATACTGAGTGAATCTACGATCGCAAGAGTTTCCAAAATATAAGAATGATAACGCGGTTCACAAACAGTTGTGCGTCTACTATAATAGGCCACGGGATGTAAAATATTATTTGAGTCTTTTTGCATTAAAACATCACTTAGACCTATCGCGCTTGTAACCGTGTGTAATTCTGTATATAATTCCGGATCAAAAATATTTAAAATTGGATATTCAGTCAATCGTTTTATCATATCTAAACGAATATTTTCGTATTCATTTGTCCAAATAAAGATTTTCCTGTACGTAACAATGTGGAAATTTGTGCTGTCAGACTAGCAGTCTTTCGCAAAACACCGACAGTATCCAGCAAGCTCTAATAGTTGTCGAACACCCTTTATATCCGTCGGAGCGACAGTCGGTGAGAGGGTGTTCACCTTTAGAGGACTCGGCTTTGTGGTACCGCTTTCAATCACTGCTCCTAAATGTTCCAGATGTTTTTAAAAAGCTACATTTTTTAAGTTAAGCTGGCCTTCGAAAGAATGTCAACAATTTGCCGTAAGTTATTCAGACCTTCCTAAATAATCAATGCGGGGTACATAACATAGTCAATATAAACAAAAGCGATATCGTCTTTTATCGATCCAAGAGCTTTATCAATAGCGCTTTGAAAATACGAAGGAGAGTTCACAAACCCAAATGGCATACTATTATACTCGTAAAGTCCATCCGGTATTACAAAAGAAGTAATATGTTTTGAATCTTCTTCGATTTCAATATGATGAAATTTCGACTTCATAACTAAAGTACAAAAATAAATAGCTTTTCTAAGAGAATCAATTTGATCTTGAATGTGAAGTAATGGATAATTGTTGCGTAAGACTTTTTGCTGTTTACTTTGCGATAATCGATACATAACCTACATAACCTTGTATCTCCATTTCTTTTCTTTACTAAAACTATTACTCCGCTTTGGAGTTGTTCTTTTATAATTTGTTTTACTTGCAATCTCCCGCCATATGATAGATGTCGCGGTTTAAAAGCAGATAGCGCACGTGCAATGGTCGAGCTTGAGACTGTAGTGTCGCTTGATTTTGTGTCACCTGGGCATTAGCCATTGTAGGCAAAATTTGAAATATTTGATTCTGAAAATGACTATTACTTTCTTGTTGCGTTTAAAATCAAAAACCGACTTGTCTCAGAATATTTCCTCAAAATGGTTTGTTTAGCTTAAGATTAATTTATTCCATATTTTATGTACACACTATATATATATATATTTATTAATTAGAATAGCGTCTTGTAATACCAAGAAATATCGTCACTTTTCAAGTTTTGACACAAAGCTAAAAAGAGAATTAGATAAAAATAGCTATAACCAAAATACTGGAAGTCAGATTCACAAATTGTAATGTCTGCTGTTAATATAATAAATGATGGACACGGGAGAAATGTCGAATTTAATGAATATATGTGGCCAGAAAGTGACGATGAAGCAGAAAATGTTGAAGAAAAACACATTTCAGAATAATTTACAAAACTGATGCCTTAAATATAATACGCTTGAAACAATCAATGAACTGTTAAGTTTATTAAATGATCGAGGTTTTAACTTTCCCAAAAGATTGTCAGACACTATTAAAAACCAAACAGAAGAATATTATTGGAAAATTAGGAAATGGTGAAATATGGTATCCAGGAATAAAAAACAAATTGTTGAGAACACTTTGTAATATAACAGAAATTACTTCTATCTCCTTAATTATTAATGTGGATGGTTCACCTCCATTTAGGAGTGCCCCAGTTGAATTCTGGCCTATTTTATTTAGATTATTTGAAATACCTCAGTTAAAGCTTATGGTTGCATGTATTTATTGTGGTACATCTAAACCTCCATTAGAAGAATTTATGATGCCGTTTGTAAATGAAATCAGTGAACTAATGAATCAATGGACATAACGTCAAAATTAGCATCAATTTTTTTTTGTGATACTCCTACAAGAAGTTACATAAAAGATAAAGAAATAAATATTTTTTTTGGAAATTACTCAGTAAAGCATGACCTACTACACTTTTCACTAGCACTTAGTAAATATGCTATAGAATTATATAATTTCTGTCCAAGCGTAAAGATTTAGATATTTAAGCACATGATAATTTTTCCCAGGTACTATGGGATTCACTGCTGCACATGACTGTCGACAGTGTACTACTGTGGGAGATTATGATATAAGAGGACGACATATGAGTTTTCCTAATACCAATTGTCCACTGAGAACAGATTCTAGTTTCAGGAGAGAAATAGATGAATATCACCATAAAAGCTAAACTCCTTTATTATATTTAGATATAAACATGGTAGACGACTTCATTGTTGCAGATTCGTTGCACCAATTATATCTAGGTGAGTGAAACATGTAACTCTTGTACCATATCTGTACAAGAGGATTTTTTTTAACTGGTAAGCAATATGCGAAAATGTCTATATGGTTGTTTAATGGTAGCTATAACTTTAGAACAAAGCTATCTGCAATTCAAATTAATGAACTCTCAGTTAAACACGACTTCAACACACGAATAATCTATAGAAATTTACAGAGCAGTAAGGAGGCTGAATTGTTTAAAATTTTGGAAAGCCTCGGAATTTGCTACCATACTCAATTATCTTGGAATCATACTTTTAAATGATTTCTTGCCTGATGAATATTACAAACATTTTTTACTTTTATTTCATACTGTCTGTAAAGATTTATGAGCCATACTTCAGCTGTGCCAATGCGTTGCTAAGGGATTACGTAAAGCATTTTAAAATAGTTTATGGTAACGATTCTACAGGATGGTCAAACAAAAACGAAACAGAGCCATTATCAGGAACTGCGTCAACATTATAGAAAAACACAGGGACCCGTCGATTTTTGATCAAAGGGGTATTTTAATTTTAACATTCGGCCTAATACTTTTTAATAAATTACATTTTAAAGTTTCAATTATGTTTAGTTGTTTACTTATATCTTAATTAAATTAAATGTTCAAATTGATAACCACCTGCGTCCATACAATAATAAAGATTTTGTTCGAAACGTTCTTGCACATTCCGAAGAATTTCCGGAGTGATTCGATGGTACTCCTCGACAATTCTTTGACGCAAATCTTCTAAAGAGGTTGGTTGTGTTTTCTAGATTTTACTTTTGAGGTATCCCCAAAAAATCAAGGGGGCGACAAATCTGGTGACCGTGGAGGCCATTCAATGCTACCTCTTCTCCCAATCCAGTGCCGTGGAAAATGTTGGTCTAAATACTGACGAACAATCAAAGCATAATGCGGAGGAGCACCGTCCTGTTGAAACATTAAATGATCTTCACTAGACTGTTGGCAATTTTCAATAATATCGGTCAAGATAGGGTCAATAGCATCTTCCAGAAATTGAAAATTACCAGGTAAAAAATATGGACTCACTAGCCGGTCACCTAAAATGCCAGCCCATACAATTCATTTTTGCGGTTGCTGTGTATGTACCGCCTGGAAAGTTTACGATTTACGGTACCGTTCGTAAAAAAGCTGCATTCGTCAGAGAAACAGATATTAAAAAGAAACTGTGGATCGTTCGCTACTCGCTCACTCATTATTTAGCAAAGTTGCAAACGGCGGTCATAATCATCCTCATTAAGTTCCTGCAATAAATGTATTTTATACGGATGGAATTTGTTCTTCAAAATGGTTTGAATGCTAGCTCGATTGATCCCAGACACAGATGCTAATTGCCTTGTACTGAACGTAGAATCTAGATGAACATGTCCCAAAACTGCAACTTCACTAGCTGTATTAACTACGGTCTATTTTCTCGTTTTTTTTAGCTACATTTCCAGTCTCTTGAAATGTTTTCACTAACTCTAGAACATACTAACTACTGACCTGTTTATCTTGATATTTTTCATTAAATAACTGAGCCGTTAGTTACATTTGCACACTTATTGTTCATAAAATAAAGCGAAATGATATCTACCCGTTCCGCAATGGAATAAACCATGGTATTTAATTTTCAAAAACACAATTAAACAAACCTTCGCTTCTATATACGAATCCACTAATTTCACTTCAATACTTCGGACTTTTTCTTGTTACCTATGAAATCATCATATTTAAATATTTATAATGTAGAGGAAAAATCTGATGATAAAAAACTATATCCCGTCCAAGATGTCAAATGCAAGATGTTATCAGTTAAGTATCAAAATAAGTTATGTATTATATTTTGTACTTTTATTATTAAAAACAATATATTAAAAGTTATCATCAATTTGTGTCTTAATATTAATTTCTATTTGCTTAGTGATGTCAGCTACTCTTGATGTTACTTCTGATTCAATTTCCATGTCCTATTCCTTTTCAACTACTCAGAAATATTTTCAAATTTCTGGAATTGTAATTTTTCTATATACTTTTTCCGACTAACATCAGTCCAGGTGTACTTTACATTTGGATCAAATATTGCATCCACTAGTTTAAATAAAATTTTAAAAGCATTCTCTGAGCCATCTGTCCCTGTAAGGAAAAATAATATTATACAGCTAAGGAAATTAAACGCCCCAAAATTATATCAATTCACTAGAGTAGCTAGCAACATTTTATAACAATAATAATTAGTTCGGAAATCTGGACTATTTAATAGCATCTCAAGATGTTCATTCATTACATATAGGACAATGGCAAGTTAATAGTGGTTGCAACTTCTGTACATGTTTCAGTGCCTTCTGAACTTATTTGTTCAGTAGATACAGTCTTTAGTGTGCTTACAATTTAATCTAAGTGAATCACAACTTTTGCAAATCCTCTTTTCATTTGTATTAAGTCATCCTTCATGTCAGCTTTAAATTGCTTCCTTTTTACTGTTGTCATTGAATCTATCGCTATGTTCTCTATGTTTAGTTCAGAATTATATACTTAAATATAAAAAAAAACAAATTGAATCTACTTGCTTATGATATAAAAAAAAATTGAATATCTGCTATAAAGTTATTGAGGAATAATATTAAAATTTTACTTACGGTTTACTTTTTTTACTATTTTTAGGTTTGTACTAAAGGGACCCGTATTTGACACAGTTATTTCTTGTTTTAAAATTCTCACGCCCCTTTGGATTAGATAACATAAACAAAGTCTCGAGAACCAGAGCAGATTGCTTATTTTGGAGATTAGTGGCGAACGTTACGATAGAAAGGTGTTTTTTTTTAAAGTTTCGTACCACAAGATTTAAATATGTAAGTATCATTTTTTTTATTTATAATATATATATATAATATCATATTTTTAGTATTTATTTTTTATTTTTGATCGTTGTGATTAAAAAACTATATAATCAGGTAATAATATGGGTTTTTCGCAAATAAGAGTGAATAATTATGAAAAGGATAAATGCTGAGAGATTGTTGCTTGATCTAGAAATATAGAAATTGCACTAAATAATTATATTCACCAAAACGGTTTTTTATGTTTCATTCTTTTTTACCGATAGAAATATTTGAGCTTTAAAGGGCATAATAAAAATTCAGTTTGATATGAAGATGATATTAATGTATATGTGTAAACAAGATAAGATAAAAACATTATTTAATATTATTTACAAATACATATTTGGTAATAAATACGATATCTAGAAATACTTGATCACCACTGTTCTGCAAAAAATGTATCATTTCTTCTATCAAATTCGGTTCGAGACACTTCACTTTAACAAAACACAATTTTATATTTCCAGTGAGGAATAAATAATAATGTATATATATTTTTTAATCGGATAATGACTTTGGTTTAGATCAACTAACCAGACTGTTGCTTACTTTGTTTATAATTATAGGGTTAGTTTGTTAGTTGTACCATGAAATTGTATTTTCATTTGCAGGATCGCTTACAACATTCAGTTACTAGTTTACAATTTCTCTTTTGCATCTAACAATCTGTTGCAAAAGAACATAAAAAATATTAGTGTTTTTTGAATAGATTACACAATTTAGATTCAATGAAAAAATTTTCTCTATTTGGTGACATAGCTCTATAATTTATTGTATTTATATTTACAGTTGAGATTGCACATTCGAGAGGAATATAGGTTAGTGTTCCAGTTTTACGACGGTGCAGTAAGGGTTTTCAGCCATGTTTGTTTTGTATTTGTATTCCGGGGTTAAATCATGTCCTGATCGAAATCGATTTATTATAAAGATACTGATTTTATTTGGCATTTGAAGGAACCATTTCTGTCTTGGAATTTTGTTTACATTTCTTACATAGTAGCTTTTGTTGTAATATTTTTCTTGAGGTCAAAGCCTCTATTGCAAAATTATCTACAATTTCACTTTTTTGTAAGCCTGCGTGTCCTTGTACCCACATAAAAGAATAAATTTGTTTTCTATACAGTTCTGATGCTGAGTGTTTAATATCTGGGCTTCTATATGATTTATTTTCTTTTTCAAATGTATGTTAAAATTGTCCAGTGCACTTTTACTGTCAGTAAAATGGATACTTTTTTTTTGCAAAAGGTACATCTCATGGTAGATTCTATTTGAATGATAGAAGCGCATCCAGTCTGCCCAGATATTTTGGAGACATCTGTGTATATATTTCAGGTATTTACGTTGAATTTGATGGGACAAATATTTCTATATTTTGGTGAATACCACGGTAAGTGGTTATCAATGTGTAGAAGTTGCTATTAGTCCGCGATCATAGTATAAGTTACTAGCAATATTGGGGTTTTATTAAAGTGCCAGTATCTATTGGTTAGAACTTGAATTGCCAGTGCATGTATTTTTATAAGGTAAAGAGCTTCCGTTGATGTGGCCTCCAGAATGGGGTTATCGCTGAGTAGGTACTTGTCTTCTGAGTGCAATCTAGCGTTTCAGTTTCACATTTACAGGGGTAGATTTGAAAAAGCCTAAGCAAAGTATAAGTTACTTGGTTTGTCGAATTTGAATTTATGAAGATGGGATTCAGCAGATGATCCATATAAGTTATTTCCATAGTCTATTTTTGATCTAACGATTGTTTTGTAAAAAAGTAGTATTTTATTGTTTTGCTAACTGATCTTAATATGTTGATGAAATTTTTTGATTGTGTGATGAATACAATCCTTTCATAGCTGTTTTTATCTAGTATTAGGCCCAAATATTTAATATTTATTTATTAAAGTTCCACCATTTCTATGTCTAGAATAAATACAGATTTCAATCTTGTTTACAGAGATAGAGAAACCGATTTGATCGCTCTACTTCTGAATATTGGTCAATTCTTTATTTAAGGTACATTTTACTACCGTTTTGTCAGTAGTATGTACTACTGAATAATGTTAAAATTTCTCCAACATGATATTGTCCAAGTCCATAGCATAGTTACATAGAAAAGTGAGCTGAGAACTGCATCATGCAGGAGCCCAATTTTCGAATATCTTGGAAAAGTCAATTCCTGGTTTATCTTAAGATTGGTGCGAATATGCTGATTTTACGAATTTTGCTGTTTCAGTCGGAAATACAATATTTACTTTTTCGTATAACATGTACATATAATTGGACCTAGTCTTAAGCTGGTCTATGAAGGCTGCTGCTATTGAACATCTATCTGTGGAACTGAAATAAATATCATTGATTTGTATTGTTAGGGGCTACTGAGTTGTTCGAGCATTCCTAAAAACGTACTACGATTGTAGAATATTTTTGCATTTTCCAGCGAATGTTCCAGTTTAGTTTTCATCATCCTTTCAAAAGTTTTTAATAGACGTTAAATATTCCTTCCAGCTTTCTGGAAACTGAATCTCACTTGACCAGTTGCGGTTGTAGAACACTGTAAGACTATTTTGTGTTCCATGGGCATTCTATCATCTATTATAAAATTGTTATGTTGAAAGCAGACAAGAGTTCTTTTTATTTACCGTAGGAATTTCATCCGTATAAAATATTACCCAATGGGTGAAATTTTGATTTCACTAATCCAATTATCTTTTGGGTTAATAGGAGTTCTATTCAACGGTTTGTGGTTTTTATGTAGATTTACTTTATTCTACACATCTTTTGTAAGGATATTTTGATTTGGACAATAATCTATCCAGGTTTTTCTTTGTTTCCTTAAATGTTTTTTTTTGCGATGGAAACCAGGCATTTATATTTTATCAGATTCTGAGAATTTGGATTTTATTTGTATAAAATAAATATACTTCTTTCTCTGAATTTGCATGATTGCAGATCCTGTTCCACCATGGTTTTGAGTAACGGTTGCGCTTCTTGCACGTTGTGGAGTAGCGAGGGACTGCTATGTTTGCAGCATGATTTATATCGTTTATTATGTCATCATATGTCGCTATTGGCTCCAATAAATCCAATCCATTTTTTTTTGTTAAATTAACTGTTTCTACCCTTATCTTGTGGAATCTATCCATAATAAATACAAAAATATACAAATATTATAATAAATGGACCAAAAATTAAGGAAAAGGCAATAGTAAATAAAATAAACAAGAAAAAGAAAGAAGACAATGAACTTAAAAGAAAAGGTTGCGCATTGAGAACTTGGAAGTGCGGGGAATAAATTGCTTGCGATAACAGAAACAACGAAAAAAGGAACTTAATACGAAGAAACACCAAATAGTAATGTTTGGGTTGTGAGCGGAATCGGCACAAAAAAGAGGATAAGCGGGAGTATGTTGTTTCAATACATAGCAGTGTTACGAAACATGTTAAGGATTACAAATGTGTATCGGAAAGAATATAAAGAGTCAAATTCGAGATAGAAAACAAAAGAGAGTTAAATATAATATGGATTAGACGAATTACTCGGAGAATGAACGGAAAGCTAATAATTCTAGGAGACCTTGACAGAGTAGGTAAAAAACAAAATGATGCAGAAGTGATCATAGAAATGCATGGCGAGGGGCAAAAAATAATAACAGGAAAAGGAAACTAAATTTTTATTTGCAAAATTACTTCCTGATAATGAATACGCTTTTTTTTCGAAATAAGAATAATCACAAATTATGGAAAGTAGAAAAGAAAGATCAATGATCGACTATACTTTAATCAACCGAACATACATGAAGAAATCCTGCACGTAAGAGCTAACAGAGTGGCCGAAATCAGAAGTGATCTTGTTAAAATGCGTTCGTTCGTTATAAAAAATGTATACAATGAGTGAAACAAATAACATAAACTCAATGTGTTTTATGGACCGTATTTCTCAATATTAAAGTAAACCAATTGCAAGAATTGACGCAATGGTAGAGACTACGTTATGGTTAAAGAAATGTGTGTAGTAAACTGCATGGGCTGGTTGTGGACTGTATTAACTTTATTTAAATTACTATAAACATATTTTTCGTGAATACAATATAAGAAAATGTCTTTGTACGACGACTGTTGAAACTGTACTTGTTTACCTTCTGGAAATCATGGAAACGTTTATTTCGCTGGAAGTCATGGAAACGCGGTGCACAGGGGTGGTGTTAGGTAGTTTCCCAACATAGTCCCCCCGGTTGAAAGTAAGAATTTCTTTCAACTCTCAAGATGTACTGGTAGCAAACATATTTTGGTAATGCTGCGTCGTAACGTAGACGAAGTAGTTCTCACTGTGACCACTCTGACAAGTCCATCTGGACCAGGGTGAATCTCTTGGATGATTCCAGTCTTCCAAATGTGGGACGGTAGGTTATCATCTACTAATAGTACTAATTTACCGATGAGTTTATCAGGTACATTTGAAAATTTCCATTTACTTCTGATCTGTAGAGATTGTAGATAGGTAGTTGACCATTTTTTCCAAAAAGTTTCTATTAGAGCTTGCAGTTTCTTATATCGAGAAATAATAGTATCTCGTTTATCAGGTGTTGATTCGGGTATTGATTGAAGATGGCTTCCGACCAAAAAGTGACCAGGCGTTAGAACTTGTAGATCATCAATATCGTCAGTGAGTGGAGATAAAGGACGAGAGTTCATGATAGATTCAATTTGCGATAAAAATGTAAAGAATTCTTCCAAAGTTAAATGCTCATTATTAAGAACAGTTTTTAATTTTGATTTAGCTATGCGAACAGCGCTTTCCCATAGACCCCCAAAGGAAGGAGACCTAGGAGGAATATATGACCAGTTAATTCTATTTTTTAATAAAAAGTCATGAACATCTAGTTTTTTAAACATTTGTGTAAATTCCTTTAGGTAATTATTTGCGCCAACAAAATTTGTGGCATTATCAGAATATATTTTAGAACATAAACCTCTACGAGATATGAAACGTTTTAAAGCATTAAGAAACGCTTCTGTCGTCAAATCGGTTACTGCTTCTAAGTGAACTGCTCGTGTAGAGAAACATATGAATACACAAACATATACCTTAATAAATTTTTTATTTCTAAGTTTTGTTTCTTTCATTAAAAATGGACCGGTATAGTCAATACCGCAAGTTGAAAATGGTCTTGAAACAGTTACTCTAGATTTAGGTAATTGTCCCATGATTTGAGTTATAAATTTAGGTTTCATTTTGAAACAAACAATACAAGTTTTCAAAACATTCTTAACAGTTTGTCTGCCGTGAATAGGCCAAAATTTTTGACGTAATTTGTTTAGTAAAAATTGACATCCTGTATGATAATTCTGACAATGTTCATAGCGAATAAGTAACGTCGTGAAATTGTGCTTGGAAGGAATAATCATAGATTACTTAAGTTGTGATTTTTGTTAATAGTTTTTTGAAGTGAGCGAATTTCAGCAGTAAATGCTTCTATTTGAACAAGTTTCACAATTTTCTTTAAGGCATTATCAATTTCTTCAACTGACAATGGACCTAATAATTTGCTTGAAGTATGACTCGTGTTATGAATGAAACGCAGTAAGTATGCAGTAATGTGCAATAGTTTTGTATAACTTGAATATTTTTGAAGAAGTTCGAAACTGTTATGTTCATTTAGAACTATCAATACGTTTTTCTTTAATTCAGGTAGTTCAGAGTCAAAGTTTAATTTTGTTGAAGGCCAAAAGTCATTAGATTGTTTCAAGAATGGAGGACCGTTCCACCAATTCGACAAATTTTTTAATTTCCCAGGATCTACCCCCCTAGAGATGTAATCAGCGGGATTTAGATCCGTAGGTACGTGATTCCATTCGCAATTTTGAGTTAATGTTTGAATTTGTGAGATACGATTTGACACGAAAACATGATATTTACTTGGTTCGCCCTTAAGCCAATGTAAAACTATCGTAGAATCTGTCCAAAAGTAAGTATGATTAAAGTTCAAATTTAAGGATTCTGATACCCTTTTGTACAATTGAGATGCGAGAAGTGCTCCGCATAATTCAAGACGTGGTATAGTTTGCACCTTTAAAGGTGCAACTTTAGATTTGGGACAGATTAGTTTAGTTAACGTAAAATTATCATTTTTTGATACTAAATAAATACAACAACCGTGTGCGCGTTCAGAGGCGTCACTAAAACAATGCAATTCCAATGAATTATATGTTTCTAAACAAATAGTTCGTGGAATCGTAATGTTATTAATTTCCTTTAATTGAGTATAAAATTCTTGCCAACAATTTAATAAGTCTCCTGTGATTGGTTCGTCCCATGACAATTTGGACGACCATAAACGTTGTAAGATTATTTTTGCCTTTACTATAATAGGTCCGAGTAATCCAAGGCAGTCAAAAATTTTAGCTGTTATCGAAAGTATAGATCTTTTAGTGTTTACATTTTGTTGTTTATTATTAACGTTGAAGTAAAAATAATCAGAGTTTGGGTTCCAACCCAATCCTAAAGTTTTTGAACCTTGCGTGTCCTTTATTACGTAATTATTGTCAGTGGATAACAGTGATAGTTCGTCTAATATTTCTTTTTTATTTGATAGCCATTGTCTTAGATTAAAACCCGCATGACTCAAAATTTTACAAATGTCAGTTATTAAGTATTTTGCTGATTGTATGTCCTTTGCACCGCAAAG
This sequence comes from Hermaeophaga mercurialis, assembly GCA_951812935.1. Classification (NCBI taxonomy): domain Eukaryota; kingdom Metazoa; phylum Arthropoda; class Insecta; order Coleoptera; family Chrysomelidae; genus Hermaeophaga; species Hermaeophaga mercurialis. Next base: position 3,330,450 of record OX638366.1, on the reverse strand, counting down.
AAGATCGTCCATGTAAAAATTGTTTTCAATTGCATGCGCCGCTTCCCGAAATTCGTTTTTATTTTCAATAGCTAATTGCTTGAGACAACGTGTAGATAAGAATGAAGCTGGGGCGGTTCCATAAGTAATGGTATTTAATACGTAATGATTTAATTCTTGTTCTGAAGAATCTCTCCATATAATACATTGAAAGTTACGATCGTTTTCGTGGATTAATATTTGTCGATACATCTTCTCGATATCGGCACAAAATGCTACGTTGTAAGTTCTAAAACGAATTAGCGTTGAGAAAATGTCATGTTGAATACATGGTCCGATTCTAAGTACATCGTTTAATGAAAGTCCGGTTTGCGATTTAGAACTAGCGTCGAAAACCGTGCGTAATTTAGTAGTTAAAGAGGTTTCCTTTTTAACAGCGTGATGCGGCAAATAGTGTCGAAACGTTTTGTCCTTTATAACATTAGTCTTAATTTTCGTCATATGTCCTAAGTTAACGTATTCTCGTATAAAGTTTGAATATGTCAGTTTAAACTGTTCGTCCTTTGCAAATTTTCTTTCTATAGAATAAAACCTATTAATAGCTTGTTCTTTGTTATCACCTAATTTTCGAAAATTTTCTTTAAAAGGTAGTCGTACCTGAAATCTACCGTTTGGTAAACGTGCGTGTGAATTTTGAAAGTGTTCCTCACAATATTGTTCATCTTTTGTTAATGGGTGTTGAAATTGATCAACTTCTTCTAACGTCCAAAACTGTTCTAATTGTTTGTGTAATAAAGTTCGTGAAAATTGGCAATATACCACATTTGTGTTTTCACACAATCTACCGGATATTACCCAACCTAGTTCGGTATTTTGAAAAACTGGCATATGATTATTTAACATAATCCTTTCAGGTAAAAGTAAATAGTAGTAAATGTCAGCACCTAATAAAATATCTATTTCCGTAGGTAAATTAAAACAGGGATCTGCTAGAGTAATTCCTTGGGGTATAGTAATACATTTAGTGTTTAAATATTGCTTTGGAAGTTTACCAGTAATCTTGTTTAAAATTAAAAATTGTAATGAAGTTTCGAAGTTTGAAATCATGGATTTTATTTTAGCGTTTATATAACCGTCAATTCTTACGTTAGTTGAGTTTATTCCTTGCACAGGAATATTTAGAGAATTTTTTGCTAATCCGAGTTTATTGGCTAGTGCTTTAGTTATAAATGAAGATTCACTACCGGCATCCAATAGTGCTCTAGTAATAATTGCGTTACCATACTTGTCATAAATTTTAATTTGTGCAGTAGCTAAGATTACCGACGTAATACCGTAAGTGCTTGAGTTATGTAGTACTGTTTTAGAGTGATTGGTGTTTATTGTGTCACCAGATAATGGTAATAGGGCACGTTGATCTAAATGATTTGAAGTTGTAAATGAAGTCGTATCAATTTGAGTGTGTAAGTTGCTTGTTGCGGGATTTTGCGTAGAAGTATTTGGAATTTGCGTGATTGTATCGTAAGTACGTGTGTCGTCAAGTTTACGTGTGTTTGTATTTTGATCAGTGGTTCGTTTGTAATTTGATTGTTTAGTTTGAGTAGTGGGTTCGTTAATGTCATTTGACAATCGTGAGTAATAATCCATATGTAATAATGAGTGGTGCCTTTTATTGCAGGTTCTACAATTAATAGAAGAGCATGATTGTGAATAATGACCTTTACGTAAACAATTCGTACATGCCTTCATATTTTTAATCTCTTGCCAACGTAGCGCCACTGGCAAAGCTTTAAACTTCTGACAAGAATATATATAATGATCGTTATTGCAAAATAAGCATTTTGTCGAAGAATTATTTGTGCTTAAATGAGCACGCGTTTTATTTTCGTATACAGTTTTATTTACATTGATACCTTGTTTAGTATCCATAGTTTCCAAAAGTAAACATCGATCCGTCAAAAATTTTGTAAATTCACTAATTTTTTGTGATGATAAATCTTTCGAATGGATTTCCCACTCTTTTTTTGAATTTAAATCTAATTTATTTGTTAAAAGATAGAGTAAAATAGTATCCCAATGTTCTACTGGTTCTTTTAAATTTTGTAGAGCGCGAAAGTTCTTTTGAAAGTTATCAGTGAACGATCTTAGAGAAGTATGTGACTCTTTAATAACATTAGGTAGTTCAAAAATATTTTTAATGTGCGATTTTATAATTAATTTTTTGTTTTCATAACGTTCAGTTAACATGTCTAGTGCTAACTGATAATTAGCATCCGTTAATTGTAAATTTTGAATTACTTGTAAAGCGTCTCCCTTTAGACTAGTTTTTAAATAATAAAATTTTTGAACATTAGTTAAAGTTGAATTTTGTTCTATGATAGAGTTAAAGGTGTCGTAAAAATTAGTCCATTGATCGTAAGCTCCTTCAAAATTCGGCAACGAAATTTGAGGGAGTTTAATGTTATATTGTGAAATCTGATTATTCGTAACTGGTAACGCTGAAGCAGTGGTAACCGACAGATGTGTACCCATATGAGAACTTTGAGTTTTTTGCAATTTTGCGTGACCTTGGGCGATTGCTGCATAATAAGAGTTTTCAAAAGTTTCGTTATATTCTTGATGCTTTAAAAGATTCGTATCGTCTAATAATTCTAATTCACATTGAATTGTTTGAAAATCGTTGAGTGTTTTTTGTATTTCTGCAAGCCTAAATGGAACTTGTGTAACGTTAGTTTCGGTTACATTGTTTAAAAATGTAACAAATCTAGTAATGCTAGTTTTTAATTGGCTCCTTTGAGCAGTTAGCTTTTTAATTTTAATTTCTTCCTCACTAGGCATTTTAATGAGAAAGAGCAGTTCGTATTAACGTAAATATTTGACGTATGTAATAATGAAATGACAGTTTTTATCGTAAATTAAATAATAAACTCACTGGTACTGTAGTCTTCTAATCCGGCTCGAAGGACCAAACATGTGTAGTAAACTGCATGGGCTGGTTGTGGACTGTATTAACTTTATTTAAATTACTATAAACATATTTTTCGTGAATACAATATAAGAAAATGTCTTTGTACGACGACTGTTGAAACTGTACTTGTTTACCTTCTGGAAATCATGGAAACGTTTATTTCGCTGGAAGTCATGGAAACGCGGTGCACAGGGGTGGTGTTAGGTAGTTTCCCAACAAAATGTGTTAAATTCGAAAAACAAAAAAGTAAACCAAGACTGTAAAAATGAAAGTAAATAAAATAAATGCTTTACATTTAGTACAACAGTTTAACAGACTGGTACAAATTAAAATAGAAGAAAGAATGACTGAGGACATGGGTATAGAATAATGGTGAAATATGTGGCTTGACTAGAGTTAAAAAAATAAGAAACAGACAACATGGTGGAATGACGATATTAAAAAAGAAATCATAAAAAAGAAGAAAAAATATCTGAATGAGAAAACAGATAAGAATTATACTGAGTACTAAGTACAAAATGTAAAGAAATTTGTGAAAGAGGCCAAACAGAAACAATGAGAACAATCCGATGGATCAAATAAGACATCAAAATGGATCACTCATTTTTGACAGCAAAGAAGCTATATGTAGTATATTTCCAAATCTCCTAAACGAGGAACTATAATATGAAATATTACACCAACAAGACGTAGCAGAAGAGATAGAGGATAATGTCGATGATATAGTACAAGAAAGTGTATTAGAAGCGGTGAAAATGTTAAGGAATGGTATAGCAACGGGTTATGACTAAATAGCCCTTGATACAGTACCACACAAAAAAATTAGCACAAAGTTATAGCCGCAAAAATGTATCAAGGAAATTAAAACAATCCATTTCGAGTATACAAAGAAAAGCATCAACTTTTCAAGAATTGGCAATATGGAAGACAAGGTGGAGTCCTAAGCCCTATCCTGTTTAATATGATATTGGACGATGTGAAATATGAGTTAAAGAAAATAAATGCAGGTAAACACAAATTTTGGGCATAGGAAAGAAAACTAGAAGGAGAAAGATTAGAACAAGTAGGCATCTATAAATAATTATGTGTTCATATAGGAGCGGATAGCACCGATGACGTGGAGATAAAAGCGCGAATAGAGAGTGCGGCAAGAATGTAAGACAGAAATTTATATGGAAGAAAGAAGTTAACAATAAAGTAAGAGAAGAACTAGAGGTAGAAGCAGAAGCTCGGCAAATCGAAAAATGCCAATTAAGATTGTACGGATATTTGGTTCGAATGAACAACGATACTGAAGAGATTATGGAAGTCAAAAGTACAAAAGAAGAGGAAAAGAGGGCGGACAGCTACCACATAGAACCAATAATTAGAAAAAAAATTGAACAAACGGGGGTACACCAGTAAAGAAGCAAAACAAATTATCCGCAACAAGGAGGAATGAAGGAAAATTATGGAGAGTACGAGTATAAGAGGCTTATACTGTGATAATATATATATATATATATATATATATATATATATACAGGGCGATTCATAACTATTGGGACATAGGCTAAGGGCAGGTTATTTGGGCGTTAAAGTTGATTTTTTTTTCCTTTTTTTCTAATAATGACAGTATATTTATCAATTGTTATCTAAATCCGCACAGAGGCATAACTTTGGATAAGGAATATTATTTTATGTATTATTTCACATTTTGTTACAGGGGGCGCCAAGTGAATGATTTCTGATGAAATTAAGTGGTAGCTTTTTTTGACGAAACTTTTTAGTGATTTGGATTAGAAAATATGGTGTAAACATCATTTCTACGTAATATTGATACTTTTGTTTAAATACGATAATTTCACCCGTTTTCGAGTAAAATGCAATTGAACAGTTCAGACTCACAGAACTAACTCATTTAAGTGAGAACCTTCTAGTGACAACATGGAACAAATCCAGGAACTAACTCTACATCTCTACATACAACGCCCGCGGAAACGTGAAGCAGAACATATACAGGGTGATTCATTAAGGGTGGCGAGCGGCCGTATCTCGGAAACCGTATGTCCTAGAATTTGGAGAAAAAATCATAGCTTACAACAAAATCAGCCAAAAAAATACTTAAAAATATTTTTTCCGCTAGGTGGCGCAATCTATTACTTACAAAATATAAATGCGTTTTTTACAAAATATTCCCTAATTAAGTTAGTAAAAAATATCAACATTAGAAACTACTGTCCTTAATCTACAACTTTTATCCTTTTTCAACAGGTTGAACATTGGCTAACTTGGATGACTTTTTAAACATCTTCAAACAGTTAACATCACTCGTAATGTAACAGCTCATCCACATAAAACTATTATAGATCTTTTAAGAGATTTAGGTGTAACGGTACTTTTTGACCCTTAATAATTCCACCCGTTTTATATAGGATCTTTTGAGTTTTCGTGTCTACTACTATTTACCTTTTGAGTTATTCCAAACTGATAGACATTTTTGTCATAGCAATAAATAATACTTTCATTTGATATCTAAATCGGTTGTTTATATTTCCCTCTGTCAGCTTATATTGCAATTTTTGGACTAATTAGTTCTTGAGGCATTTTTTGAGCATAGTCGAATATTTGATTCAGTTCCTGTCTACTGTGTTAAAAGGTGTAACTTGTGTAATTGTGAGAAAGTACCTTTCAGTAGATAACGAGATTCTCTTACTTACGCTATTCGTCCACAGATGTCGGGACTGGTACGTTATGAAATAACTAAATTTGGCTTTGTTGGGAAAGTATTTTGCTATTATTTAATCCTTAAAAAATAGGTACGTATGAATGGGTCCCAAAGTCTCGTGAAACTCGAAGTAGATAGTCGTTTCCCTATAAATTCCCGGTGAGTTTGCGTAGGCGCCGGCGCAGAATCGATTTTGCGTGGTAATTTTCGGCGAGCTGCGAGAGAAAGATTCTTTGGTAATTTGGGTTAAGTTCCGGCTTTCAAACGAATAGAATTCCAATTTTTTTTATGTACGTCTGATTGTGATGCCAGACCTAGTTTTAGGGAATTCAAGGAATTCTATTAACAGTGACGTGAAAATTTGGTTTTTGGTTCCTGATACAGGATTTGTGGAGTTTTTGTTCCACGTTTTTCCCAAGCGGGATTAAATTGGGAAGCCCGGTATAGACTGGAGGCCCACGTGGTAATTGGCACTAGTGAGAAACAAAAGTTTGCATTCGTATTTAGCCACCAGTTGTAAGAATAGACGATTTTCTTTTTTCCTTTAACCTGTAGTCAACCATTTTGTTTTTTGATGTCATTAAATTTCTTTGCCAGTTATTATTTTATTTAATTAATCTTAGAGGGGATAGGAAGTCTTTTGTACTGAAGAATGTTCTGTTCGATTTATACCTAAATATTCTTTGCAGGGTTTGTAGTATACGTCCTGAGTGTCTAGGAAAATATTGGAGTAGTACTGCCCAAATAATGACTACGATAGGTGAAACCGGCTGTACCTGTGAGTGGAGGTTTGGTTGTCGTGCTATTGAGAATTTAATACTGAATTTCGGCCAGCGACCCTCGAAGATGACTCTTCGGGAGCCTGGGGCTCCGCAAGTTTCGATAAGTTTCTATTTTTTCATTTTCTTTCAATTTCTTTATCCCCATTGAGCAGATTTGGGGCATTTCTAAAAATTACTATAATAATCATATTGGCAGATATGGTTATAATGAACAAACCCATTTAAATATGTTATCCGAGGGTATTATTCAATTATTGAAGTTGAATTTAAATATTTAACGGTTTGTAATTAAATGACTTGCCTCAGAGGCATCGCACTAAGGCACCTTCAGAAAACCTATACATAATCCATCAAACCAAATGATATATGATACTGTAAACATTACACCGATCTTAGAAAGATTAGATGAGTTAAGCAGAAAGTTTGCAAATAATTTACCGAAATGTTTCAGGGTATGGTCATGGTTAGGGATCCGAATATTATACCAAAAAGAAAAATTCCAGAAAAGTCCCTATGGACGAAAATAATGGAACACAAAGCAACCGAAAATAATGGAACACAAAGCAAATGAGTAGCTATAAATTCAGTGAACTTCAAATTCAATCAGTGTTACTATATACTTAATTATTTTTTTTATATTATAGACATTATCTTTTACTTTTATCAGAAATTTTGTTATACTACTAAGGCGAGATTCTCAGTATACGTACCGCCACCGTCACACCAAAAAGTATTTACAAAAAGAGTAGGCAGTCTTAAGATTCACATTTTAAAATTAGTCCCAAATATACAGTGTGTTCCGGAACACAGTGCCAGACAAACATGGAATACCCCGTATGTTTTTACATTTTTGTAAACCTCTTGCCGAGCTAATTTCAACGATATATCACCCTTCATGTCTATTGTGTATAATAAAGGATCTACAGCCACCTGAAAATTACATTTTTTTGAATTTAGATGTCTGTAGCAGCCAAAATATTAAAAATCAATAAAAACGACTTTCATTTCCTTATTTATCCTAACGTTTCAAATTGGGATATAAATGTTCTTTATACCATTGTCAACTTGAGACAAAGTATGATATATGATCTAAGATCCCGCACCAAACAAAAAACTCAATATTTGCATTTATTTTTGTTCGAAATGAAATATCTATATGTTTATTAATTTTATTTTGATTTTGTGTGATTCCTTCAATATTAAACTCGGTAGGTTTTATAGGATAGTCTAATTTTCTAGCTAGTTCTGTAATAACAAATTATGTTTCACTTCCTCGATCTATAGAGTTCTTACTGTGGCATTGTCTCTTGAACTATTTTTTAATTGATTTCACCAGTAGCCAAATAATAGTAAATTAAGTTACTAGGAGTAGAATGGTAACATTATTTGTTAAGCTAGCGCCTCGGCTGTGCAATCTGGGCGCAACACATAACGAGCCTTCTAATCCGAGTGACAAATATTATTTTTTCATCAAGCGTTAAAATAAATTATCGATAAAAAGAATACTTATTATAATGTAAACTTTATATAAATGTCAAAAATATTAATGTTAAAATCTAGTAGTAGTGTTTTGTTTTACTTTATTCGAAGTATTCTGTTGATTTAATTGTCAGATGGGAAATTACAAGTAATGTTTTGTGTTCTATGAAATGTTTTGATTTGAAGAGTTGCATTATTTGAAAATAAAATAACTTTTAAATAAACAAAAATTATTACAATATATTTATTAAATGTACTATTTTGTAAAGTGAAAAAGTACCCAACACTAAAACTCTCAACCACCAAATTGACAGTTCTAATATATCAAGGTTAAATAGATTTCTTTCGTTTCTTCCTTTGCAATGGTTACTTTTTTGTACTAGTACAATAATAAGCTATTTCTACAAAACGTGTTACATGATAATAATGTACCGTATTATTTATTATACGCTTGAAGAAAAAGTATTTGATGTATTAGTTGATAACGCAAAAAGAATCAAATTATCTTTAGATATGCTAAGATTTTTTTGTTTACATCTGTAAGATATGATTCAAAATTTGATATTGAATTATTGGAATTTACATGTTGATTTTTTGATTTGTTTACAACATGTAGCAAGGTATGATGTTTTCCATTGCATTTTTTTCAACGAAAGGTGGATTTGCAATTTACTTTGCTGTGATTTGGACTTTTTACATGTTCTATTTTTGCTAATAAAGCACATTTATCTGGTAGAGAAAATTATGGACATGAATAAAGGTGTAGGTTTTTACAATACAGACATTTTCGAATAAGTGATTGATTCGTTTTAAAGTGTATTTTGGAATAATTTTGAGAATTAACGTTTTCTGTTGTTGATGTTAACATGTTTTAGTCGTTGAACTAGAGAATGATTTATTAATATTACATTTTACAGTATGATTACTCTTGACATTTGTTGAAAGGCTTTGAAGTGTTGTGTATTTTTCATTTAGAAAAAAAAATCATTTCACTTTGAGGTATTATCATGAAATTTTCTTTCCTATGGCTTTTTTAGAACTGAAATCTAATTTTTAATTTAATATATGAACCATTATTCCATCGAATAACTTGGATTTGTCGTTTTGATACGTTAACAATGAATCTATATTTGATTGCATTTCGGAAAAAGAAGATTTTTGAATTTCATTGGTTGTTAATATTTTGCTTATGTGAGAATTGACAATTCGTTTAATATTATTGTAACTTTTATCTAACATATTTAGAGCAATGTTAAAGTAATCATCTGAAATTCTAGTGATTCAACAGACTTTATTTAATTCCCCTCCTTTTAAATAGAACCTGTGATAAAAGAAAATCTCTGAATTAAATGGTAATTTTGGATTATTGACTATAAAAGAGTCAAAAAGATCACGAAAACTATTATACTCAACTGCTTTGATTAATTTGTAATCGAATCATTGTGTCATTAATTTGGCTTTCTGATAGATTTTTTTCTTTTACTGGTAATTTTCACTATTTCTTTTATTTGTGTACAAGCTCTTTATAGCGTTTATTAAGTGAGGAGCATATCCCTGCCAAAGAATAATTTCCCAAAGCTTTTCTCTATTTAAATTATCGTTTGCTATTTCGAAATCAATGAATGCTAAAATGGCTTCTCTATTAAATTCACGACGCTTTTTTATTAATTGTTGTAGCGTGAATACCCCATCAATTGTTGATCGCTCTTTTCTAAAACCCATCTGCTCTTCGCCTATTTTGTAGTCAAAAATTACTTTTAATCTATTATTTAGGATTTTAGCGTATAGGCCGAGTCCAATAAGAGGAAGCCTATGTAATTTTTACATTCATTGTTGTTACATTCTTGAATAAAGATATGTGTGCATTTTGCCATTCCTCCAGCGTCCACTTTCTTTTCCAACAAACATTAAACAAATGAAGAAGTCTCAGGTGAAGTAACAGACCTCCATATTTCAATAGTTCCATCCATTCCCGTAGCTTTTGCAACTTTTACAGCTTCAGTATATAGTTAAATGTATTACATCTAATCCAATAGCGCAATTTTTACCACTAGGATTTTCGTCTAAAGTGAAAATTTCGTTTGAAGCAATCTGTTCTATTGCTTCATCGTACCAAAGCTTTTGATAGTATTCTATCCATACATCTTCTTCTATGGGGTTGATTTGTATGCGATTTTTTTCTTGTTTTTAGTATTTTCTTTACTTTATAAGATAGTGTTTATTTCCCATGTATGTCGTTTTCTATGTGGCTACTATATCAATTCTATGATTCTTCACATGCTTGCCTGGTTACACGTTTTGCCTAATTTCTTTTCTGTCTGTAGTTCTCGAGGTCTTGTTCACTATTGTTGTTTAGGTATCTATTGAAGCCTTCTTGTTTTTGTTTAATAGCTAACTCTATTTTGGGTGTGCATATACTTAAACCTTTATGTTTTCTATATCTCGTTTTTCTACCTAATGCCTCGTTTGGTTACCACATTATACATAAAAATTTTTATCCGACAAAAGATGTTATTTCTTGGTAAATACTTTTGATTCTCTAGTAGCCAATTTTCCGTTTTAATGAGTGTTGATTTGCAGACTCCTCGTTTTTGAACAAGATATTTGGATTTAGACATTTTCAAAGAGCAAGATTTGAAGAAATTGAAATAAGTTTGATTATCACTTGAAAGAAATAGAAAATTACTTGACTTTTTCACTGATAGATACAGGCTACTTTTGCGTGTAGATGAGAAGATGAAGAACAACTGCGATGTAGATTTTGGGTTGCTTCTAACAATAACTAGTCTCTTGAAAGCTAATTAAGATAAGATTGCTTGGAATGTTAGAAGATTATTAGTGATGCTTTAATCCATTGATGATACTATGGAATAGCAGAGATTTGATTCCGTTCTTGATTTTTTGATTTTAAGACAATTGACGTATTTAAGTTGGATATTAGACACAAAGAAAAAGACGTTTTTTCTTTTTAATCAACCTGGCTAGAATGACCATGTGTAAATTGTTTAATTTGATTATCAACAAAAAAATGTGTACCAGCCTTTTTATAAGTTTGAATGCGTGGATTGTGATGTAAGAAAATTCATAAATTCTGATTGATTTAAAAAAGCTTCCAAAAGGTTTTCAATAAATGACGGCACGTCGTTCTTTCGGTGATAAAATGCTGAACACCATAATTACAGAGATAAATAGGAGGTATTTTGCATCGATATTGTGAAGTATCAACTAATAGCAATATAACTAGAATCATAAAGAGATTAAATAATCAAAGATGAGTGTTAAGGTTCGGGTAGTATCTTAACAGATATCTATTTTTATCATGGGGGTACCTAAAAAAATAAAGGGAAATTTCAGTTATTTATTAAATAAACGTAGGAGAGACTAAATATTAATAGGACATTATAAATGTATACAGATAAAAGCACCAAGAATATAACTCTTCAGTGATCATAGATTAGTGCTCAAAATATAGAACGAATAATTCAAAGAATCTATTTCCGATTGAGATATAGCCATAAAATAGTTTATATTTTGGAAAATTTATCTTGTGAAATTGAGCTCAGAAAATTGGCTCATATAAGTATACAAGTCCAGTGATTGAAAAAACAGTGTTTATACGGAAAAGGTATCTAGTAGCGTACCTTTAGTAAAAGTGGAAATTTATCCTGTACTTTCTTCACGACCTCATCGAGTCTTCATCACATTCCAGTTAAGGGAGTTGAAAATTCCAGTCACGAATTTGGGGATCGACCTGGTGGACTTCTGCATCGGTAACCCAAAGGTTGATAATACAAGTGTGTGTAAGAAAGAATATTTCCTGTCCTTTAATTTGATAACTTTGGTAATTTATTTTAAACATAAACAATTGATAAACAATTTTCAGAAATTTTTTAAATTAATGATACCAATATCCACTAATTTCGGACTTATTTCGAGTAGTTTACCTACATCAATAAACGTTGTTGATTTTATAGCGTATTAAATATTAAGTAAGCCCATATAATAGGCAAATACTCTTCTTCTTTATGTATTAATTATTGACAATAAATTATTAATATGAAAAAATATTCATTTGAAGACCAATTAAATATGATTTTCATGCTGGGGGAATGTTCTCAAATCTGTTTATTAGCATCAAGAGGCTATGCTGAGAGATTTACCTTAAACGACCATCCTCGTAAAAAAGTATTTGAAAGGTTTTTAACAAGGTTTCCTGAAGCAGGCAGTACCGCTCACCCAAAATGAAAATTATTAAAACCCTTAACTGAAAACAACGAATAACATGAAGAAGAAAAAAATAATTAATTATATATAATTTTCAGATTTCTAAACTTTCAGATTATATTTAAAATATTAACAAAAAACAAAAAAGCTGTAGCCCATTTGGGCTTGTTGTCTCGGGTCTGCACAACGGCCGATAACGAGAATATACGAGAATGGCACCATTAGTGTCCATCCAGTTGGCTGGAAATATGTTGTCGTGTGGCGTTTTAGTCGTTTCGGGCAAACCATCATCATCATTTTGCATATTTATCGGCACATTAACTCTAACTTTCGGAACTTACGGAGAAATCTCATCAAGCCGCTGTGAAATATGCAGAAGCTTTTAGTATTATGGGATGGAAACGATACACACAAACTAACACGTAACAACATGTTATTTAGACTACTGTTAAACTTATGGAAAAAAGTACCTGTTTATACAAAAAATCCTATGAATAGTTTTACCCACAAAGGGTAGTTTCCAATTAAATTTCGTACAATATAATTGACTTATTTCACTTGATTGTAAAAAACGTTGTTTATTTCTAATTAGTATTTTACAAACAATTATTATTATAAATGATCTTTCATTATAGTTGTCCAGGTTTCCACAATGCAAATTTTACCTTAGAGACCGAAGATTTGAATTGGATATTGAGGATGAGACGTTATTTAAACCTAAAATAAAAATTTTAAACTGCATTTCTTGAAGTGTGTGCAATTAATTCCCGATATGTACATTTCGCTGAGAGCTAAATTTAGTAATGATAAAAAATTTGGCTCTGATTCAGGACCACACCGTTCATTTTTTTTCATACCTGAACGCACTGTCAAAACTGTAAATAATTATTCTTCAAGCATTTCAATTCGTGTTATTCTGGTTGCCAATTAGTTACATTTTAACTAAATTCAGCTTTTTTCATGTACGTAACTTGGCTCGAGTTCAAATATCTCTTGGACAGCCATATTAATTATGATTATTCTTAGAACTAATTGCGACTCGCATTTCTATCTATCTCTCCTCTACACCTCGCTATCAACATTTCAAAAACTTTTCTTATTATTTAGACAGTAGCGGACTTTTCCTTGGGGCTATACCTAATTATTTTTATTTTCTTGCTTCACGTCTTCGTCAATTTTTCATAACGTTTTAAATAAGAACAAATGCTAAATTACAAATTTAATTTAATTGTTTTAAATTTAACTTCACTTGATTGATCCTCAAATCAAAATGAAATTTTAAGTCTATAATACTTCTGGAAAAATTCTGTATATATATACTGTGTGATCAACTTATACTCCCAAGTTTGATATTTCCGTTATCTTTAGAAATAGGATAGATTGTTTTAAGTAAAAGTTATAGACAGAGTCAAGCTTCACATTTTAAAATTATTTCGTAATAAGGTCACAGCATATCAAAGTTTTGTTGTTTTTAATGGAATACCCTTTATCTTTATCTTGAATTTCAATTTCGCTCATTTTTTCTATTCCGACAATATAGGGTTTTACTAGATTCTTATGGGATAGTTACTACTTCTCACACAAGATGGTCTTTAAATGTTTGGGGTGGTATTGTTGGAGATTATGTAATTGGACCATATTTTTTTGACGAAATAGTAAACAGTGAAGTTTATTTAGACTTTCTCGAAAATCAGTTGCCTTTACTTCTTGAAAATGTTCCTCTTCGTATACGTCAGCAAATGTTTTACGTACATGACGGGGCTCCAATACATTACAATGCACTAATTCGAGGTCAACTCGATGATCAATTTCCAGACCGATGGATAGGAAGAGGAGGACCAATTCAGTGGCCAGCTAGATCACCAGGTCTAATAAAAGTTTACTTTTTTCTGTGGGAGTATGTGATAAATTAATTGTATAAAATACCCGTAACTACACGAGAGGATATGAAAAATAGAATTAGGATTGCTTTCCAAAACATTAGTATCTCAATGACTAGAAATGTGGGTAGGTCATTTGAAAATCGGATACGACACTGCTTAAATGTAATGGGAGGTCATTTTGAGCAGTTATTATAATTAATTTGTTAATACATTTTTTGCTCATAAGAGATTAAGTCTAAATTGTTGATTTTAAATAATACCCTGTAGAATCTAGTAAAACCCTGTATTGTCGGAATAGAAAAAATGAGCGAAATTGAATTTCAAGATAATATACAGGGTATTCCATTAAAAAAACATAACTTTGATATGCTGTGACCTTATTACGAAATAATTTTAAAATGTGAAACTTGACTCTATCTATAACTTTTATTTAAAACAATCTTTCCTATTTCTCAAGATAACGGAGATATCAAACTTCGGAGTATAAGCTGATCACCTTGTATATTGATTAATTGAATACATACAAACATTTTCCAGTGTTCCAGAAAAATGCAAGATTTGATAATGTTCCTAACGCCGTTTTCCGTAAATTCCAAATACGTAATCAGAGGTTTAAAATTTAATATACAGGATGATCATTTTAGGTACAGCATTACAAAAAAGTAACAATTGCAACATACATGATTAAAATTGGTCCCATACATAAAAGAATTTACGTTTATACTGCGAATTATATATAATTCTGGGTTTTTTCTTCTTGCTTTGTTGCGGCTTAATTGATTGATGGTTGTCACCTTCATATTACAACATTCTACATAGATAGGTTGGTTTTAGTTTGATAAAATACCAGTTTCAAAAATATAGTTTGTGCCAAGATTTTTAGTTAAAATAATATTATCATTTTATGAATCATGATATAAATCAATCAAAAATATAAAAGTCTCTTTATTTTTGTTTTCAAATTTTCATTAATTTCTTCTCGGAAATTCATAATACGTGTCGTATTTTTTGACACAATTAATTATATAATGGCACACAAGTGTATGAGTCAGAAAAATGATATTCATAAAGTAATGCTAAAGTCGGGGAAGTATGGAGCGGTGCCAAAGCAAATTCTTCATAATTCCTGATATTTTTTTTCATCTCTGGTATAAAAAATGTATTATCAGATGCAGTGTGCTACTATTTTAGAAACAGTTGGAAACTCAATCCCATTGGAGTAGTGAATTCGGTACGACAAAATTCGACTTTTAGATCTTTAAAAATATTTTTAAATCACATAGATTTTATTGCACTTATAGTTATTTCTATAGTATTAATAGTTATTCAGAGCATTCATTACAAAACTAGCCAGTCGAAATAACTTTCGATTTTACGTAAATTTAAAAAACAAAAAACATCATATTATATACCAAGGGGAACAATTTTTTAACATATTCTCAACTGTCAGACGTTATTACCCTTCCTTCAATCACTTTAACTAATAAATACAATTTAAATGGGAAAAGTATAAGGCATCATTGGAAAAATAATTTTATGGACCATTCAGCAATATGATTATTCTTTACTTTACTTTTGATTTCAGTGCTCTTATTCGGCAACAAAAACTATTACGTTTTCTAAATTATGATACATATTTTATTTGAAAGCCAATTTCAACAATTTAATGCACAACTACCCTTAGAATAAAAATTCACATATTTTTGCGTTTTTTCCACAAAAAATGTATGCTCGATATTTCGCTTTCGGTGCCGCATACATATACAAGCTCAGAAATAAAATTTATATACCCTAAGCAGAAATCTAAAAGAATAAGAAATTTGAGCGGCTGAAAACAGCAATAAACTCCAACGTTGCCATTTTTACCTATTTTTGTTTATACGCGAATTGCAATTTCTTGTTAACTTCATGCCTAAATAGATAAATCTGTTAATTGCGAGTGAATATGTTGGCTAATTTACGTTAACAATGGCAATTTATTCCTTTTTGTGAAAAAATGTTTTTAGTAAGAAGTCAATTTAAACAGACATATGAAAGAATTGCATAATAATGACAATTTGATAGTTAGTTATACTCAAGGTGTTGCTCCTGAAATGTTTGGAAGGTTGTAATACACCATTTAGATTTAATGACATGATAGATCATTTAGAAGCAGTTACTTAATATTGAGAATAACCTATATTTAATGGGTCTTCCAACCTTTATAACTGAGATACGGGGTGTTTTATCAATTTGGATTATTTGTTTCGGAACTAATAACATCCGAATTACTCTGTATAATATGTTGATATTTTCTAAATCTATCAAAGCATTACCAAAAAGAAAATTCGTTTTTCCAAAAAACAACACCTTGCAGCATAAAGAACTGAATCTACTCATCTACTTTCTATTTTTCCAAACAACTACCAAAATTTTACCTTCAACGTATAATTCATAAGCGTTTTAGGGGTTAGAGAGAGGCTTGTTAATTTTTGGTTTGAAATAAAATTTACTTATCTAGAGAAGCATCCCAAAAATTGAATTGAGTTTATATTTTTACAAATACAGAATTCAATATGTTTCGAACATCCTGTATAAGGATATTTGGAAACTATGCACGTGCTGTATTTGTAGATAACAAGAGTAATTTGCAAGAAATATAGAAGAAGAAATAGATTTCTGCTTCCAAAGGCGATAAAAGTACTTATTTCCTCCCTATATGGTGTGTATACACTTTTAGTAAATAATTCACAAATTTTTTTATTATGGGCTTATAAGACACCGAAGCAGCGTCATGTTGAAAATACATTCCGGCTACGTTTACATAAGCATCATCTTAAAACACTGGCAAAATATTCGGAAAAAATCCAGATAGATTCAATCTATGCAGAAAGATGTGTCGTCCCTATTAATTTATTATCAATGACGCCACACCAAACGTTAACAGAAAATTAGGGTTGTGAATGAACCTCTTTTGTAGCAAATGCATTTTCTTCTGCGCAAATGTAGGAGTTACGTAAATTATAAACGCCGTTTTGTGTGAATTGAGCCTCATCCCTAAAAAAATTTATTTGATATTGATTTATCCAATTACTAAAAGTCATTCTTGAAATTTCGTCCCCTGCTTATAGTCTTTGTACTTCTTGTATATGAATTGAATAAAGATTACGTTTTTTTATTCCGTAAATTTAAACTGAGGTACATTTATAGCATGTTCAATTCTTATAATTCTTAATATTAATATCTGGATTATTATCAATATTCAACATATTTTGTTCCATCTTTAAATGCATTCTTTCTTGATGTTCATTTAACGTAAACGTTGGGAATCTGCCGTGTTCTCGTAAGTAATTAAAAACGCGAATACATGTTTTACGATTTGATAATCTTCGTATAGCACTACCATTACAAATACAATATCTGCGAATTCTCGACTAGAAAATTAATAAAACATATTTAATACTCACTAGGCAAACAAAAATATACTAAAACACTGTAAAAACTTCAAATCATCAAACACTGTTTGACAGAAACTAAAAAATTTGCAAACAAATGACACAAATTTCAATGTATCTAGTCCATAGACTACTAGAAACGTATATACCCCACGTAGGGTGGAAATAATTATTTTTATCGCCTTTGGAAGCATAAATTTATTTCTCCACGACCATTAGTGGAATGTGCTAATTCCATTTTTAATAATAGAATGCAAACATTCTCACTCTTGAGAGAGAATATTCATTCCGTAACACTCTTATGTGTTTTGCATGTATTTTCATTCTATAACAAGTGATGGAATAACTTTCCGTAATTGTTCTGAACAATATCGACAACCATGGATGTCGAAACCGTCAATGTCAGATGCTCAGATGCAAATGGCAGCGTTGTAATAATTAATTTTCAGAAAATATCGAGTCATGGATGCCAAAACAAAAATTTAAATAAAACGAATGAAAAATCGAGTGAATTTTTGGTAGTGGAGAAAACATAGTCTGTTACTCGTCGTTTCTCACGCTGAGCTACGCTCGTCTTCGGAACGTTCCACTCGTAGTGAATTTTTTTTCATTCTAACCGTGTCACAGAATCAACTATTCTTGTAAATTTTTCATGTTATCTACAGATGTAGCAGTGCATAGCTTCCAAATATCCTTATACAGGATGTTCGAAACGTATTGAATAACTATGTTCTAAGGACGGCCCTGCGGAAAAATAAAAAGTAGGTGGGTAAATTTAGTTTTTCTGCTCTTACGAATTACAAAAAGAAATTTAAACACATTTTAATAGCACATTTTCCAAAAGTAAAAACAGTTTACGTTGCAAAAGTAGATAGGTGTAATATCTTAATCAATAATGAATAATTATTTCATTATTCATTCATTCAATTAAGTTTTAAATTCAAATATAAAAAAGTTGTTTAACCTATATTAACACCACAATTTTAAAGAATGTCATAACGGGAAATTGATACAGACGGTGAAAATAGCATTTTTTTCGGTTTTTTGGCATATCATTTTCCAAGACATAAAGAAGTTTGACATATCTTTTTTAAAAAAGTAAATAACTTTCATGTCATTAACCTGACAACCATTCAGTATTAAGCAATATTCTTTTTTTTATTGAGTTGCTTCTTGGATAATGGTATGTTTGATACCGAAACCTAGGTAGACTAGAATACATATTAAAACTCTTTGGAAGACTGTGGAAACTCAAGATAAGTATTATTTATCTTTCCATATTTATTTGGAATAATTTCCATAAAGAAAGAGTTGAAACAATTAATTTAATAAAACTTAATATTAAGCTTAATAAATAACATTGTAATGTTTCATTTTGAAGTAGTCACTAACATGTTACCATCAAAACAGGTTTAATGAAATCCCGACAGTAATCTTTAGGTTCAGCAATTTTCTGCGTATAAAGCCAAGTTATTTATTTTAGAAAAAAGAAACATGGAACTATGTTTAAATAGGACAACCTGTAGGACGCAAGGTTTTAATACTCTAATGATGATGTTTTGTTTCTGTGCGTCAGTGATAATTTATACTGCAGGGTTTGATACCAATTTTATGTGTCTTTAGTTGAGTGCTTCTTTTTTCACTAAACTGCAAAGTACTCTAATGATGAGGAAATAGAACAAAAAGAAAAAGGTTTTTTTCGTTGCTGATGGTGTTTAGATTTTTTTCTTTCTTTTCGCTTTCATTTGCTGCTATTATTGTTTATACGAGTACATCGGCGTACTTAGCCTTCTGAAAATGAAATAAATGTACGAACATTTTAAAGCACATGAAGAAATTTGCTATTGAAAAAATATCATTTTATTATAAGTTTTATTGGGTAAGTTTAGACAATTGTTACTCTCATTTAAATTTGAATGATCACCATGGCTAATTTCTGAGTGTTTAGTAGATACTAGACTAGTAGATTAGTAAAATAAAAAGGAATCGCTTTATTGAACAATGATTTCTGATCGATTTATTATATTGACATTTATTTTGAACTTGAATAGTAAAATGATGGTTAGTGATGTTTATAATCAGGTTTACCACGACAATATTCCAATTTTTAAATGAAATTTAATTTTGAAGTAGCTAAAGATCTGACATTTGCTTAAGATAAAGTCGAATTTAGGCGAAACACTTTGTCACGGTTGAACCAAGTAATGACACCGTCAAGTGTCGAAAAAAATTGTGATTTGTTATGTTTAAAACAAACTATTTTCAAAAGTTTATTTCCCTAAGTTATGGCAACCATTAATAAATATACCTCTTAATCGATCCATTTTAAAAAGCAAAAAACTAAAAAAAAAATTAAAACAAATCATTATTTTGGTTTGACACTGCTGAGTTGACGTCAAATTTTAAATTAATTATGAGTAATATCAAGCAAAGATGACGGATAGGAAATTTAAAATTTTTAGATGGAAATTTAATAAAAATTAGAATATCTACGGAGATTTCAGGTTTTTCACATAATATTTTTCTTACATTTAGATATAAATCCGAAAGTTAATTTCTTCGACAGCAAAATATGATACCTACTTTTGTATTTTATTATGTTAATTTTTGCATTACTTCAGTCATAAGTGCGTGAACGTGATTTATTTATAGAGATATTTATCCGCATTTTTTCCCTAAGAGTCCATATATTTTTAAGTGCAGGTTAAAAGTTAGTTGGAACTTGAACATTTGTTTTGCTTTGACATTGACTCATGACCGTAGTGATGAGCAGAATTGAATACTTGTAAGAATCGGACACTTGGTATTCCGAGTTTCAAAAACTTCGGGTATTGCAAACTAAGTAATGCTTGTACTCTCTACGAATTTCTCAATGAGTTAAAATAAGAGAATTGGTATTCGAATACTTTGCTACTTAAATTTAAATACAATGAAGATTTAGGAATCGAATATATCACGATTCTCAGTATTCAAGTCCCCCCCCCCTTGATTACATGACTTTAAACATAACTTGTATTAATGTATAATTTTTTGTTCTTAATTGTTTTTATCGGATTTTTTTCTGCCAAACATTAGGTGGATCTTGACTGGTGTAAAATGAAATATATACTTATAGTAGAATTTTATTTAATTTTAAAATACTTGAACAAATTAATCCAAAAATTTTAACAACTAGATATATAAAAGTATCTCGTAAACGTTCTTCGTTCAACCGTATTAACATTCCATATTTCCTCGCGCATCGTTAGCTAAGCGCCAAAATGGTTTAGGGTTTGCCGGTGTTACCGAATTTCACAATTCGCGTAAACATGCCGGCCGCCTTGAAATACTACAGCAATGAAAGAGTTTTTTGAAATGGCAGAAACACAATTTCGACGCTGGATGTTTAAAAAGTGAAGCGTTCATGTTCATACTGTTCTTACTACACCATTTTTTCTCAAATGCAGTTGCTTCACGATGCCCAATTTCCATAATAATGGAGATAAACTGTCGTTCTTGGCCATCACAACAGTTTCCATTGCAACATTGATAAGAGAGCTCTGCTTAACATTCCATTTTGTGTGATTCTGTAATTCACCTAAGTAATCTAAGTGCCATTTCTTCCAAAACTGTTTTACTAACTCCTGAAGCCTATGATCTTAAACGATTCTCTTCTATATGAACCAGGTTGGGAATTAAGAATGACCTCTATTTGCAACAATAGAAAGGAAGGCACCTCGTAAGTGAATTTAGCATTTCCTACAATACGTTTGAGATGAAATTTGGCACTTTTTACGCCTTCTTTGCAACTTCCGCCAAAATTGGGTGCCTTTGCAAGTATGAAATGCCAAGTAATACTCTCATTTGTTAAATAATTAGAAATATTTAAATTTTTGGCCCATAAATATTCAAACATCTTGTTTAATTTACAATTCTTCATGCACGGATTAATGGACCCATACGGCACTAGGACGCTGTCCGTATGCTCCGATTTCAGGGTCTTTCATGAATACATATTTTTTTTGCCTATTTTACCATTTTCAAAATAAATTGGAGTAAATAGATAAAAAGTTTTTTGTAACAAAAAAAATAGAGTGGTTTCGTTTTTGCAGATGTTTTAAACATTATATGTTTCAACAGTACAGCACAACGGACTCTAAATCAACTACTCAAAATCCATGCAATTATTGACGTCGTACATAATGCTGAACTACTAGTAGATTACAGGAATCCCATTTTAAAATAAGTTGGTACCAAAAGAACTTTAGAAATATTTTTTTTTATTTATTTTTTGGCATGTTAAATATTTAGCAGATAACAAGTAGCGTTTCTCTTTCGGTTTAGAAAGTATTTAATAGGACATAGGGGAAATCTTAAGGAGCAGGCAATGATGTGCCCCCTCTCAACCGAATAGAGGTACGACTATGAGTACCGGTGCGTTATTATCGTATTGACTGGAACGATGTTCCCACCTTGAAATATCCTTACTTCGAGATATTAATAATATGTTCTCGTCTTTTTCGTAACGCGTTCTTTATCACTCGCATGGATTCGTGTATGTCCTTATATATTCACGCAAAATTTGAATAAGTTTATCTTACTCCATTCGGATATACTCACTAGGGTCAGTTCTACCTGGAGGTTAAGAAAAAAAAATTAAGGGATATGTCGAACTAGTGAGTTAAAATTTCTTGGTGCTACTGTACGCAATAATATAATTTAAAATGAACTATCTATTAAAAACTCGTAAGTAACAGTATAAAGTGGTATTACTTATGTTAAATTAATATAATACTGATTGAATTTAAAGTATAGAGTAATTTGATTGTTAACAAAAATAAAAATCGTCGTCAGCTGAATGTTGTTGGTGTAAAGATCGTCAGTTCAGACTATGCAACGCTTAAGGGCCCCACTTACTAGGAAGGAAGAATGCGCAATTAAGTCTTTTCATGTTTGCGGTAAAGTAAATCTTAAAAATCAAGACTATCCTGATATCCAGCGGCTGGGTTGCGCATTCCAAATTTTTCGGCATACACGTACAATTTTCACTGTACCGGGGTACCACGCGCTTCAAGCCGTCGCGCTTCCTTCTTAATGATTGGGGCCCTTTAGATGCACTGAGCGCGTAACATGTTTTAAGACGCTGACTGACGATCGTACCCCCATTAAAAATACAATTGACGATTTTTTTAAATTATTTTAAAAGTATAAAAATTCAAGTACAGAAGGTTCATAAGGTATAAATTGAATTTAAACTAGACACTTTTAGTAGGGTTCATAAGCATTACTAACGTATAAACCCCTTCTTCAAATTTCATACGGTATAAAAAGAATTTGAGCAATTTTTTTTAAAAAGATTCCCATGCTGCCACCTTTAGTTCCACCGTGGATGCGGCACCTGTCACTCACTTTGCTGCTTTGTGAACATTAAACAACTAGCCAAAATGAAATTTATTCAGTATAAAATTTCTACTACTACTCCCACTCGCGTGGTAAATGATAATTTGATTCCTCAAACAAATCATCTTCTCTGATTTTAACTTTGCACAACCTTTCTGTAACAAAACTATTTTTTGCACCATTATCTAAAACCGCCCGAAATTTTTCCGAATTTTCAACAGAATCCTTAAAATTAACCTTTGCTGTAGTTAATAATGCTGTTAATTGATCTCCTTTGATCAAATTAGACGTGCAGAAAACGCTAGAACTAGACTTTCCAGAATAAGATGCGGTAGTGTTGCGAAGCGCTTCATTAATTTCCGAATTGGCTATTGCGTTGATTAGGATTACTCGAATAATTAGAAATGTGTTTAAAACATAAAATAGTATTGTGTCGACCCTTATACTTTCGAGAACCTGGTAACCGACACTGTTCCGTTTTGTTATCGGTACCGAAACAATTTAAACAAGAATATTTTTTTTCTCATTCCTCTGGGACATATAACTATTATAAATGTGAGCTTTTCCAATTGTTTTGATTTATCAAATTTTGTAGCCAAATTTTTGTCGCGATTTTGCTTGATGAATGGATTCTTGTTCTTCAAGAATCTGGCAACGTTATTCTAGTAATTCGTTAATCATAAGTTATATGACTGTGTTACCTCGATGAAAGTGAGCTTGTTGTATCATCAAAATGTTCTTTATGCGTTTCTTTGAGAAATTTGTGTACATTACATTTATATTCTTTCCATAATATTCGAGTCTAGTTTAGATAAAGTAATGTAAAATAATAAAGTGCTTCAATCATCGGTGGATTACCCTAGACTTTCTAAAGAACTTAAATTTTCATTCAAATTCTCAAATAAACCTAATAAAGAAGAATAAGATGCATTTGAAATTTGTGGATAATTTAAAGTAGCTTCGACATGAAATTTGATTATTTTTTCAACATTATCAAAACGATTAGTCAGTCTTTGCCAAGCAATTTCATAAAGACTGGCTTTTTACTTTTACATACAAATTTTTCATATGTACTTTTCGTGGCGTTATCTTAAATTAAACCTAGAAATATTTCATTGAAGTTAACCCATGTTGTATAATAACCGCTAAATGTTGAAACTTTGGAGGTAAATGTCCTTTAGGAAAGAAATACGATTGAGTTTCATTTTTTACTCAACCTTAGAACTTTGATTATTTTATGCAACATTATTTAAAATTTTATCTTAAATGGATATAACTATAAATGATTTGAATTTCGCTTCAACACAACAGAAAGAATTTTCAAATTCACTACGAATCCGAGACTCGTGAAGTAATTGAATATTGTCGCTACACGCTAATTTAATGGATTTTTGAAGTGCCGAAAATTCATCAAATAAGGGCTCGATTTTGCTTAAACGCGAAACTATCTGTTGAATCAACAAATCATCAATATTTTTTTAATCTACAGACATAGAAAATTCTTTTGATCGTTTAGTTTTCACAATCCAAATTTACAATGTTCGAACCAAAAAATAACCGACTCAAAGGTCCATGTTTTGCCAGAATTTTCTTCTACAGAACCTTAGGTAGTTATTGACTGATGTAAAATAAAGTGTATATCACTTATAATAGAATTTTATTTAACTTTAAAAAGCATGAACAAATTGAACAAAACATGTGAACAACTAGATATATAAAAGTCTCACGTGAATGTTCTTCGTTCAACCGTATTAGCGTTCTGTCTTTCACCCTTCGCGCATCGTTAGCTAAGCATCAAAATGATTTTTGGGTTACCAGTGTTGGCCGAACTCCATAATTCGTGTAAACATTAATTTTTATAGTACGTGTACGTCTAATTGAAAAGAACGTATCAGGTACAAAAATTAAAAAAATCAATAACTGAACCTTCCATTGCAACAAATAATTCATATAAAGGGAGTTGGTTCATTAGCTTATTATAATTTAAGTATATTTATTATTCTAACGATTTATCAGTTTTTAGACGTAGAAAAATATAGTGTTGCAATACATTTATCAATAATTATTCACTTCTCACTCCCATACTCGCATAAACTTTACCTTCACGCACTTACACAATATACTATCGATTTTAATGTACTTAAACTTAAATAATTTGTGATTACGTTGTATATAAAATTGATGTTTCTTAATATGTGTAATCATAAAAATAGTGAGGAATCCTTGTAAAAAAATAAGATTGTACTTACAATAAAGAAGTTATAAAACTGTGAAGATTACCTGAAACAAAAATAAAATTGAATCACTGAAACTTATCAAAAAACATATTCACTGCAATCAACGCGCGTTTTTTCATTTTTGTTACGAATTGGGACAAGATGGTATTGGCATAAATATTCCGTTAAGGTATTTAGGGATGGTTGTTTCGAGTTCTCTATACGTTTTAACATATAAAATTCTGTTTTGAACTATAACTTTTATTTGAACATTTAAATTGCTATTGCTATGTATTAATGTTTTAACTGATATGCGTAAGATTTAAATCATTATGTGTCTTTCGATTACGTTTTTTTTTTCGGTTAGTCAGGAGATGACAATCCATAAAAACGGACGCGCTAGGCGCGTTGATGGGCACACATTTAAAAACAATATTATTTTTTAAACTTTTTAACCTAAATATATCAAATTTAAAAAATTGCGATGTTTAATGAATTTAGTATATTGTTTTTTTTACTTAAATTTTTATTTTATTATTATATTATATTATTATAAGGTTAGTCTATTTTATGAATAAGCACGCACCTGGTGTGGATGTGGGCACTAAGCGACTAAGCGGGATTCGGGCTTTTCTGTGTACCGCGCACCGGGCGCGTTTTTTTTGCTAAAATGTGAAAAACTGTAGTATTCCTATTATAAACAACAATTTTCACATCTTGAGCTTTACCCATGAAATAATTTCGGTGACACCTCAAGGTACAACCCATTTTTGTATGGACAATGAATGTGTTAATAGTATGGTAGTAATTTTCAGAGATATACGATTAATCTAGATTGATAATGATAATACAGCTTATTGATAAATATCTTGATCCTTTTTCACATACACCCACTTGATCAAAAAGCATCAACGGTGCTCATATATCAAATTTCATCATCAATCCTCAATTTCCCCATTATCAACCTATGAATCTATTATACATAATGAAGCAAGGAGTTATTTTTGTTCTGGCTCATAAAGAAATCCGATATATCCATTTTATTAAAGTTTTTCCAATGATCCCACATTAATTTGAATGTTAACTAAAGGGAATAAAATTCTTGTTTATAACAAATAAAAAAATAATTAGTTTGGATATAGAAAGATAATGTCGTTGTGTATAATTTCACAAAAAACGAGTCGTCTAATTTTTTAAAGGAAAGAATGGATGAATTCAAAAAATTTTAGAATATAAAATAGTGAAAATAAAAAATTAGCATTTAAACAAACTATTTGAAAAATTATAAGCAGCTAGGTATAAAGTTGTTTTAGGCTTTTCGAAAAGATTATTGTAGTTCACGAGATTAATGAATTAAAAAGATGGTATAATTTTTATGTAAAATAACACTAGAAACAGGTAGGGATATTCAGAGAAATAGTTGAAATTAATAATAATACCGTAAAAATATGAAATATATCCAGACCAACGTGAGTCCGATGAATTGTGATACATAAAATATATATTTAGACGTTACAAAAAATTAAAAGTTAAAAATAATGTTTTAACTTAAACAACTACCTCCTACTACCTACTACCACAACGGTCCTAAAATGGTATGAATGCCTATAAGGTGTGTTACATGGGAATAAAATAAAGAACAGAATAATCACATTCACTAGAATTTATTTTGTTTGTAGCTTTGGATATAATCCTATAGTCACACACGTGAGTGAAAATAAAAATAAATAAATAAAACTAAGGTACTGACTGAGTATACGAAGAAAAAGAAATATCAATAAAAACTAAAAGCTATATTATTAATAATTAAATAAATTAGCTGAAAAACCAATCTCGTTATCCTTTACGGGGAGAACACTTCACAACAACAAGAAACAAAAATATAAACAATAATATCGTCTAAAACCTAACAACCTCAATTTACGAACAACAAGAAATAGAAGCAGATAGTTACCGATCACCTAAGTGTGGCAAAGGTGATTTTGCCGAAACGTTGTTAGAAACCAAAGGATATTTCGCAGGGCTAAATATTGATAATGAGGATGAATCCTTCAAAAAACCATCGGTCAAACCAAAACATCTTCAGTTTACTCGTTAGTAGAATTTTATTAAATAGAATCAACATAAACCTTTGTTATAAAATCTCTAGCTCTCAGTTAAAATTTTTAAAAAATTCTACATTAAGAGAAAATATTTGATATAACTAATGGTTTAGCCACATTTTAAGAATCTCGTCTTATAATGCTAATGTATAATTCTACTCTTTCAAATGCTTTTTACTAGATGGTATAAATAGTGTTATATACAGGGTGTTTCTAAATTCGACTGACAACGCTTTACCCTATCTATAATTAATTACTGAATTTTGATATAGGAACATGAACCCTTAAAGAGCTTAGTTACTGACATACAGGGTGTTAAAAGTTTCAAATCAATATTAAAAATTTGTGATAAATCAAGAACGCCTTTAAACATTTTTCTCAAATTTGGTAACTATTTAAGAAATTTTGATTTCAAACTTTTAACACCCTGTATCTCGATAACTACGCCCTTTCAGGGTTCATGTCCCTATATCAAAATTCCGTAATTAACGAAAGCTCTCCAGGGTAAAGCGTTGCCGGTCTAATATAAAAACACTCTGTAGAATATGTAAACATAGTATTATCTTATTTCTTCTTGAAGTAATACATAAACCAGCTATTTTCATGATGGATAACTTTTATCTATTCAGCTTGTTATTTATTGGAATGAAATATTAAAGCATGCTCTTAATATATTTTTTGGATCCCAATTTTCTAATTACCATCCGTCTTTTGTATTTCACTTTCTATTCTGTTATATTTATTTTCATCAATGCCAAAGCTAGTTTCGGAGCCAAGAAATTGTAGAACCCAATTTAGATATGCAATATTTCATTTAAAATGTCGCTACAAAGTTGTATAATTGCTTTTGTCATTATTTAAGATTATTTATGTAGTGCAAGTGCTGTAGGGTAACGTAATTTCTGCAATTCAACTACATGGTGCAAATGTTTTATATTTAAAAGAGTATTGACGTATCAAATATCACATCGAAATACAAAAGTTCATAGAATAACTGTTTTAAAAGCACGGATTTTGATTTGTTATGTAATGCCGTAGTTTTAAGTTTTACGCTTTGATTATTAATTTGACTAAAATTTTTATTAAACATATACAGGGTGATCAACTTATACTCCGAAGTTTGATATCTCCGTTATCTTGAAAAATAGGAAAGAATGTTTTAAATAAAATTTATAGATAGAGTCAAGCTTCACATTTTATCTGCATCTACAATTTTAATGAATTTTTAGGGGTAGGTTGCTAAGGTCGGTGTCGATAGGTCGCCGGTTCGAATTCCTACAGGGTCAAAGCCGTCAATAAATAAAAAAAAATGACCGAGAATGCTAAATGTCTCTTAAAAAATAATTATCGGAATGTATATACTAATTAATGATAAACCTTACATTAAATTAAGTATATGACTATAATTGCAAAAAAGTTATAACAATGTAGTATTTATTAGTCAATAAACGGTTTTTCCTTTATTGAAAATCAACACTTTATAGAAATGACTCGATCGAGGTTTTTTCGTAGTAAAGAAAACGAGCTGCCAAAAAAATGGTCCATATACAAATCAATGTTCAATTCTTTTTGAGTGCTTATTAAAATGTTCACTATACATTTGTGCAAATTAGAAATACATTGAAATGAATCGTGTTTGAAATTACTGTTAATTATATTAATATATAATATTAATTATTTAAAAATTACTTTCTTTGTTTTCTATACATTGAAACAGGTCACGTGTCATTATTGTCATAGTCAAAAGAAATAATTAACCTCGGGAGCGTCGCTCTATAGAGATCTGGGTACCATAAGTCAGTGGTTTAAATATGTCGTCAGCATCAGGCTATGTCATGCCATGGCTTGTTGCGGAGATAAAACAAAGAACAAAGACGAGCAGGCTTATTTATAAACACATGATAAGTAACATGTGTTACTTAGATTCGTTTGAAAACCTAGGTTGCAAAACAAACAACCACTTCGATACGATGCCAGGACAGGGCCGGTCAAACAAATTATCTAACCGTTTGAAAATTATAGACTATTTCAGAAATAATAGTTTAGAATAGATTGGTTAACGTAAATAGGTCTTGGTAAAATTATAATATCAAACAAAATACAGGACGTCAAAGGTGTGCTATTATTTTTTAAAATGTGAAATAATTTGAACACAACTAAGTGTATTAAACTCAAAACTTGTAAAATATCATTTAGAAGTATTTGAAGGAAACTTAAATTAAGTTGTATAAATCAATTATCAAACCCACAGTGTCATTTCTAAGTAAGGCACGGACTTTTGGAAAAAAATACAAACAATGCTGAGAGTATGGGAAAGAAAAATAATAAAGAAAATATTTAAAGGAAAAAGAACCCAAGTAGGATGCAACCAAAGAACAGACACTTAGGTGGTTAGGACACAATATGAGTGGGGGATGATGAAATGAATGGGGATAGAGTCCCAAAAAAATACTCGATAGGAGCATAGGCGGAAAAAAGAACAGGGTTAAACCCAAAACCAGATTAAAGGATGAGGTAGTAAAGGACGTAAAACAGTGTAAAATCACTAAGAGAGAAAAGCCATCTGGGACCAATAGTGCTGATATATATATATACATATATATATATATATATATGTATATGTATGTATATATTTTCCAAGCTTTCGGAAAGTTTATTTTCATCTTGAGGGATGCTACAATAAATGTAGTATTATAATAATATCTAATAGAACTTTATAAAAAGATCATTAAACTTACATTTTATGAAGTTTGTTTTATTTAGATGCTGTTATTACACTGGTAACATTTAAATAATGATACAAAAAAATTTTAATGAAAAATTAATAAATTTTTTTAAAAATATAACTTTATAATATCCGATTCTAAAACTCCAATTTAATGTTTTGACGTCGTCTAAATTTATAGGTCAGGAAATTGTAATTCATACTGTGATGTTCTACTAACGCACATCTTTCAGAATGTAATCTATTATTATTTTTGTGAAAGATGATTCTATTTTTTAAAATATTTTGATGTATCTGCACTGTATTTGCTTATTACATTGGATTCATGTTATACAATAAAATATATCCCATTGTAAATGTATTAGAATTTTGTCTTTAACTTTAACAGAAAACGTAAATAAAGAAAATCATAGTATGCACTATATTGAAACAAAAGTTTTAGCTAAACAGTCTAACTATTCCAAAAAAACTATTTTTTTATAAACGGTGGTTAACAAAAAAAGTGATATAAAACACCTTTAGAGAAATATATCATTACATGTTATCTGTTAATAAAAATATTATTGTATGTTATTACTAAAAAAACAATCCATTACAATTTTTACCATGACATATAAATTTGAAATATGTTAAATCATCAAATTGGAGTTTTAGAATTGTATTTTGCAAGTCATATTCCAAAAAATTTGTTCCTATTTTTTAAACAAAATTTCTTAGACCATTATTTAAATGTTACCAGAGTTAAAATAACATCTAAATAGAACAAACTTCATAAAATGTAAGTACAATGATCTTTTTATTAAGTTTCATTAGATATTATTATAATACTACATTGATTGTAGGTTCTCTAAAGATGGAAATAAACTTTCCGAAAGCTTGGAACAATTTTAAATAGTGTTCTTTTTAAATTGCTGAATTCCCAAATAATTTATTTAAAAAATAATATTTGTTCAGCAAAGAATTCAATACTTAAGCATAAAATTCCAACAGATTTACAAAGTGATATAGGTTATTGCATACCATGTCTCCAATGTAATAAACAATACATCAGACAAACATCAAGATTGCTAAAAAATAGAGTAACCTCTCACAAAAGTAATAGTAGATTACATCCTGAAAGATGTGCGTTAGCAAAACACGTACATAAAGATAAACAGTATGAATTATAATGAAACCAAAAGTTAACTAATCAACCTAATTATTCTAAAAGACTTTTTTTAGAAATGGCCGTCATAGCACTAAATTGTAATACAATTAATAAAAAAAGTGACATAAAACATCTTAGTGAAATATATTGTTACTTGTTATCTCTTGCCAACAATATTATTAATAAACAAACATATCGAAAACAAAAAAACATAAAAAATAAAAAAAAATTTACAATGACAACATTACATGTGAATCAAGTTATTTCCTGACTTATAAAGATTTTGTAACTGTCAAATATTTTAAATTCTGTACAATTAATACCTCTTGTAAAGTTATATTTAAATAATTTCATAATATTCATTAAAATTTTTCCTTATGGACCATTATGTTATGGATTTATAATAATATATTTTTTATATAATATTATAAACTTAATTTAATTTGTAGTTCCCTGACGATGAAAATAAAATTTTCGAA
This sequence comes from Hermaeophaga mercurialis, assembly GCA_951812935.1. NCBI lineage: Eukaryota > Metazoa > Arthropoda > Insecta > Coleoptera > Chrysomelidae > Hermaeophaga > Hermaeophaga mercurialis. The sequence continues at coordinate 3,298,946 of OX638366.1, read as the reverse complement.
AGCAAGGATATAATTTTAAAGAGTATAGGTACATTCTTTTTCTGCTGGATTCCCAATAATTATAAACCATTGGATAGAGTTACAACAAATAATTCGATTTTATGTTATATATATAATCACAAGCTGTTTTCAATTCGGGGAGTTGTAGAGTAGATACTTTAATCCGATATTGGTCTAATTATCTTAGTCCATTACTGCAAAGGCGATTTATTTTCAGAATCGAGATTAACTATGAAACATAAGGTTATTTATAAATTTCATAGGTCGATGCTGCTGTGACCGTTGTGTGTTGTTTCATGCTATTTTATGCTAAATTGCAAAGCTGTAGGTTAATAATCAACACATTTAATAAATTCATACATCAGATTCATAATAAAGGAACCACTTTAAATCTCTAAGTATATTATATATAGTATGACAGTTTTAAATTTTTTCAAGTATTAACAAGCATTTTTTGTTAAATGTGATTTAGCAATTTCTAGAGAATTATAAATATAGAGTGACATAAATAAAAATTGCATGTTATACATGATACAAGCACGTGAATGGTATTAATATTGTCTCTGAACATTTTATTGCTGAATTATCAATGGGGGGTGCAGTTTTGGCTTAGCGTCTGCATATCACGCTGCTGCCTCTCGGTTTTTAACATATTTGATGCATGTTTCCAAGGTCGTTTCCCCATCACCAAAATTTCTTTAAAGTTATAGCCAACTTAAAACAAATGGTAAGTGAAAAGTGAATGATGCTTATAGTACTATATCAGCTTTTGTAGAGGCTAATCATCTTATCAACTCATCCTTTAAATATTTTAAATATGACACGACTCAAGTATTCATATTAAAAAAGTTAAGGATGTGTATATATTACTATCTTATAACTATGAAAAAAGCATATTGTAATATTGTCATATGGTCGTCTACGGTTATGTAGAGTTTCATATGGGATGTATGCCCTTTGGACTAACTTAACAATGATAACTCAGGCTGTCGTATTAAATTAGTTCTTACAATATTAGGTTATTAAATTGTTTGGATTTATTATATTATTAAGTGTGTAGATTATGTAGATTAGTTTTTCCCTATGACAACTTTCTTAAGAATGAGTCTGAACGAAATTATACCCACTTGTTAGTTCGCACATAGTCGCTTTGTTTTTTTTACACTGGCAGTGTACTAGATCGGGTTTGTTTTGTTTATTTTTTATTACATGTCATTAAATTAATAAAGTAGGTGTTAAGAAACCACTTTTTGTAACAAAATAAATAAGTTCTTGATGTTATCGTAAATATTCGTGAATATTTATTGATCATTCTTTTTGAGATGTGATGACGTACATCATAGCATATAAGGTTTACGTCTTTACGACGTCTGCGCCCGACTTTTCATTGGATTTTTATAATTTTAATTTCAGTATTTAAATATTGAAGACAGTCTAAAAAAAGTCCTGTAATCGCATATACAGTGTGTACATAAAGTATGGAATACATTCATTTTAAGCTAGACAAACTACTTTGAGGAAAAATTCTGAGAAAGGTCGGTTTTTGATTTTAATTTAACGTATTTTTACATAACAAGTAAATATAGAGGGTAAACCATTTGTGAGTAACGATGTCATCGACAATTTTTTTAAATGACACACCCTGTATATATTTTTTTAGATTGAAAATTTCAAGATGATTTCAAAAATATATGATACTTGTGTTCGGTAATTAATAGTTTTGAAGATACGATAATTTTAAAATCTGTATTTTTGAAGACCTTTAAATAAATTAAAATAACAAAATTGTACAACAGTAACAATAAATTGCCACAAAATAAATTACAGTAAGTGTTCGAATTGTTCCTTCTTATACTTGACAGTGTCCTAAGCGATCAATAAATTCCTGCTGAACTTTATTAATGGTTTCCTGCGAAATGTTATTTATTTCTTGTCTTATTCTATCTTTTAATTCATTTATGTCGTCGGGTTTACTTTTATACATAACATTTTTTAGATGACCCCACAAAAAGAAATCTAATGGCATGAGATCCGGTGACCTTGGTGGCCACTCAATGGGTCCTCGTCTACCGATCCACTTATTGGGGAAAACTTCATCAAGATATGTTCGAACGGCGGCTGCATAATGTGGCGGCGCCCCATTTTGTCGATACCAGACATTTTCATCGATATTTCCGGGTCATCATCTAATAGTTCTTGTACAAGGTGCACCTTAAAGGGATGCCAATTTTCATGTTTTAATACTTTATGAATAGAAGTAAAAGGAGCATCATGTTCTCGACTGACTGTTGTGTGGATTTTCTTCCGTAGCCAATAAAACGTTTAATTTAGTATCCTCGGCAAGTGCTGGACGGTACCGATTTAGGTTGATCTTCTACGGTACCAAACTCCCTAACTTTTTTTTTTCAATTTTGCTCACTGTTAACTGACTTGTAGGTTGTTCTTGATATTTATTATTAAACATAGCATAGTTGAGTTCGCATCTTATCGCCATAACCAATTAACATAAGAACTTCAATCCTTTGTTTTATAGTTAAAGGCATTTTTAAAGTATCAACAAGCAAATTTAGAATAACTAAACTGGTACTATACTTCACAAGTGTCACTGTCATTAGTGAGTATTAAAGAAAAGCCTACTGAGTTATTATCACAACTTTTTACATCTGACAAGTTTTTACAATAATAATAACCAAAGGTATTAATTTTAAAATGATCTTATCTTCAAAACTATTAATTACCGAACACAAGTATGATATATTTTTGGAATCGTCTTGAAATTTGCAATCTAAAAAAATAAAATATACAAAGCGTGCCATTTAAAAAAATTGTCGATGACATCGTTACGCACAAATGGTTTACCCTGTATATTTCATTTTTATGTAAAAATACATTAAATTAAAATCAAGAGTCGTCCTGTCTCAGGATTTTTCCTCAAAATTGTTTGTTTAGCTCCAAATGAATTTATTCCATACTTTATGTATACAGTGTATATTCAATTGTGAAATATGTTTCGATAAAACAACAGCTCAGTCTCTATATTAAAATTAAATATGGGTTTCGATGGGCCACTATTGGTTTACCAAGCTTTTTAGAGTTTAGTCACTTTGAAGTGACAGCTTTTCCATTAACTTAGATAGTTATTATTAATACAGAGACAAAAAGTCTTATTTTAAGTTTTCAGATATCATTCCGGTATTTTTTCGCATTTGCCAATTAGACATATTAATAATGTATCATGTATCAATAAACCCCAACCAGAGTCTATAATTTCTAAGTGACTCATTTTTGAGTTGGCGTGTTACTAACATTTAACCTACATAAAAATGTCTTTCCAATAATATACTGCTCATTACTGTTGGTAGTGGTACCTATTCCCATTTGAATTTTTCCATACTCCTTTTTTCCGTGCAAACTTTGTTACCAGAAATGCAAAAAGTAAAGATAAAACAAGAACAATACAGTTAATTTAAACAAATAGTAAGAATGTAATATTTTATCATCCTGACTAATAGCATGGGTCATGTAGACATTAGCAAATATTTGATATTGAAAGCATTTCTCAAGCGGGAGTCAGACGGTTACAGACCAAAAAAGTCGTAGATTATTAAATCGAATGACGACAAATCTCATTTATAAGAGAAGCTCCAAATGAAATATATTTAGTGACAAAAATAAGCTAACAATATTTGTGTGATCCCTGATTTTTTATAAATGATCAAAAATGTAAATGCACCATTCCAAGAATAGGTTTAAATAAAATTGTAGCAATGGGAAAATATATTGCCAAGAATTAGAAATTGCCAAACCCTGAGTTATATACGGGTTACCACATCCGTCCTTCTTCGCAACAATTTTAGTTGATGCTGGTGGTGACATAACCACATTAAAACGTCGCGGCGACTGGAAATCCACAGCAGTTGCTGAAGGATATATGGACAAATACTTAAGAAGTAAGTTTAATATAGCCAACAAAATTTTAAATAAAATAGAAATGATTCATCAACTTCAGAAACGGACACATTTTCGATTCAACTACAGAAAATTGGCAGATTCAAGAAAATTAAATATTGAACATAATACCACAACTACTTCTCTAAAATCCAAAAATGGTTCTAAATAATTGTATCGTAATTATAATTAATAAATTGCATAGAAGATAATATACGATGTCATATTCCACTCTTCTAAGGTCTTATTATAATTGTGTAAACCTTTCATTACAACTTCAGGATACTCGGAGAATTAACATATCACAAATGTTAATAGGTTCATGACGTACTAATCAGAAATCGGTAATGCCAACCCGAGAAACAATACAATATTAAGCATTCGCCCCGATGTTTTAACGAATGAACACGAATGTTCCTTTTTGTACACAAATTTCTTTAAAAGGTGTCTATAATAAATCAGGAAAATATATATTGATTAGTATTATTTTTTTGATACCTATGAATAAATAACATAAATTAATGTAATAACCTATGTCCAACCATTATTACGATAATACTTTAATCTGTAATATTAATCTACTACGCCTATGGTACTTCTTGTCAATGTATTTTAGTACTAGTTGGTAGCAGTATTCACATAATGTAATTTGTAGTCCGGCGTTGTCGTTGTTAACAACTCTTTTGAAACATTGCTTTCCAGAGTTTGTAGAGTTTTTATTTAAGTGTTTATTATAAATATAAGTTATATAAATTGAGAATAGGGTTGGATGCTAATATTTTATATATAACATCGCATATATAGGTTTTAAAAGGTGAGCTTCAATCTTATTAACAGTACCATATCTCCACTTTTCACGCCAGTTATTATAAACCTATACACTGTTACACAAGAAACTTTTTTTAAAAAAACCTTTTGGTCAATGGCTTCAGACACTTTCATTTGCGTATATAGTCCTTCTAACACATTAAACACTATATTTTGGTTGTCTTTACTTAATTTTTTTTTTATTGGAAACATAAGCTTCTTTACTTGGTTGTGGAATAGGTTCAATTTCATAATGAATCGGTGATCATTTCCTTGCCTATTTCATTGTCATGTTGCCAAGGAAGGTATATTGTCACGTTAATAAGTATATTTAGACTATTTCCCTAATATACGCTATCAAACCTAAAAGCAAACTATCTATTACATAAAGAAAGATAAATAGACCCGTATGTTATGACAATACATTTTTGGAGAACCAATTAATTAAAAAAAAAGATCTTGTTGGTTGCTATGCGTTTTGTTGAATTTTACTAAAACTGATGATAATAGAATTATACCTTATATAATCCCATTCCTATTTAACCCACAAAAAAATGTAAATAGAAAAAATAGATATTTCTTATTCAAAACAACCTATAACGTAGCTTACCATGCATTAATTATTTATGACATCGGATCATACATTATTTTATGATATAGGTCATTCAAATTTTGTCTCAAATAAGTTGTCGCCTATAATAACAACAGTGAAGAAACGGTATTTCCAGTGATCTGATTTACCTTAAATATGAAAGTAGTAGAAAACAGGCTTTAATTGGTTTCCACTATGCTGCCTGGATACTGGTTGCTATTCTAAAATTGTTTACGTCACAGATGCACTAACAACAAAAATACGTACACCTACGGTGTACTACCCGAGTGAACAACATCGCCATTTGAATTTCATTTCTCGCGCCCAACAGATAAATTCATTATTTACACAATTTGTTTCTTAACGTTTTGGATAACGCGCTTAATTAGTGTTGTAGTTGTTTTTTTCTATTTGGTCATAATTTTTAGTATAATATATTGTTATAGAGGCACATTTAATAAATTGTAAGACACATTATCATTTAAACTGAAGGTTATAGCAACGCGCTACCCTTAGCGTCATTCACAAACACAGGAATAAAGTAACCTAACTACCTACTCGATGTTTTTAAAACTGATTTTACTATTTCAGCCCTTTGCCTGGTTTCAATTGACGCACAGTGTTGCTGTTCCGCAGTTCATAACCAAATCCATCTAAATTAGTTAATTACATTACACGATTTTATTTTTAAATGAACTTCCTTGTCGTATCTGAGTCACAGAAATAAAAATTTGTTGTTTTGAAAAATAATATGGATCAGTTTTTTTAATGATATAGAATTTCATTTTGTTTCATTTTAATATTTAAATAAACTAATTTTAAATATTTTATACAGACAAACCATTTACTCTGTCGAAATCCGCTTTTGTTAATTACTTTATTCTTATAAGTTTAACAGTATACTTTTGGTTTTTGCTGTCCTTCTTTTTCTACATGTTATGCAACAAAAATTTATTGGATGACTCCTTAATCAATCTACAAATTATTCGAAATAATATTAATTAAATGTATGCAAACAGTAAAAAAAATATTTAATCAAATCATGTTTTCAAGTGTAGGTCAACCTAATTTATTGTTATATTTCGTCTTCTATTTTCGTTTCATTTGGATTACAACTTCCTTACCGATAACATTTTCATATAAAATTCTTCGAAATAAAATGAAAAATTTAAATCGGAAGACAAAACTTTATGATTTTATTATTAAATTTCATTAGTTCGCTTTTTGTAGACTAGCTGTTTTACTACTGAAAATGAAATTATAATTAAATTTTAGAAAGTTATTAACATGCACTACAGCTTTAATATAATTTTATTAGTAATATAATAGCAACAGGTTAGCCAGAATGCTCATTCAAATTCGGTAGTCTACTAAGTCATAGGTTCTCAAACTGTGGGGTGCGCTACAAACTTAAAAAAAGAAAATACTTCTTTATTGAAATTTTATTTAACAGGCAAAAACTTATTATATCTAAGGACTAATGACTAATACCTAACAAGCGCTTGTTTTAAGGAATTCGGTTCTTTTTGAGATGGTCACTCTTAGTTCTTTTTCTACTTGAAGTTTATTTCAGTTTTTACATTTCAAGACAGCGAGAGCAGAAAATCCAGTTTCAATCCAGCTCCAATCGGACAATTTGACATTATCTTCTGTAAAGAAGTGTCGTCTGGAATTCTTAAAATGTTCTAAATGACGTATCACGGTTTTTAGTACCCCAGCTCTTTGATTCTCTATCAATGGTCAAATCTGCATAAATTCACACAACGTAGGAAACATTTCAAGACAGTTTTCTTTTAATTTGTTATTCCATAACTACATTTTCTTACAAAAAGAGTCAATATTTTCATTTAAACCAAATATATCGGAGTGTTGCTGCCCCTACTATATATGCTCGAAAACCATGTCAGGAAGAACGACCAGCAGGAAGATGTAATGTCAGTTGTAATGAATAGCATAGTACCACATTGTGATTTGAGAATAATATTTAAATAAATCACATAGAATGAAATGAAACTTTTACTGTGAATAAAACATCACCGCAGCTAACATACCTTTTGCATAGAAAGTATCCAGAATAGGTCATTTATATGAATCAATTAAAAGAAATCGTTTTTTTTTCTTTGGTTGGTACTACTTTTCGTAATTATCAAGCCAAAGTTGAGCACCATCTGTCAACTAGTGTGTTCACAATAGATGTCGGTATCAGTCAACATCAGAAGGAATCTGTGAATTTTACTATGGATAAAACAGTGGAACAAAGAGTATGCTTTACATTTTGTGTTGCAAGCATGATCTTTGTTACCGAAAATATTAAACAAAGACCTTGGTGACTCGTATATGTCGAAAACATAGGCATACCACTGGTACAAATCTTTCCAAGAGGGACGTGAAATAGTCGAAATTTGCCTCGGTCTCGGCAGCCGTCAACAGCAACTACTGGCGTTATCGACAAAATAAAAAAATTAGTATTTGAAATCGTCAATTGGCTCGAGAGTTGAGCGTTGATAAAATAACCGTAATTTTGATCAATATTTTGGGTATGAGAAGCGTCGCGTAAGACTGGTTCCAAAAGTGCTCAATTTTTTGTAAAAAAAGCTTCGAAAGCAGACCTCTGGAGACATGGTTTCTCGAGCAACTAGTTGTCCAAATTTTATGAAAGGCGTCATAACTGGATATGAGATATGGGTTTACGATTATGACATATTAACAAACCAACAATCCCCAAATGGGGCTTTGAAAATGAGCCGAAACTGTAAAAACCGCGTCAGGGCTGCTAGAAAATCAAGGTGTTGCTCACTATTTTCCTTCATTACCATGGTGTGGTACAATCTGAATTCTATCAAGAGGATCATAAATAACTAAGGAATATTATTTGAGCATTTTGAAGTTTGCACGAGAATCTCCCGCCGTAAAAAGCTATATTCGTGAAAGGATCATTCATGGATTTTACATGACAATAATGCGCCCGCCACCTAAAAGAGCAACAATTGTGGCTGAATACAAGGCCAAATATTCAATTAAGACCATCCAGGAACTATTGTATTCACCGGATTTAGCTTCTTGTGGCATTTTCCTAAACTAAAATTGCCACTTTGTGAAATCCATTTGAAGTAATCAAACAGAATTCGCAGCAAGAACTAAAGGTCATGCCTTCTTCCTCCTGTGAAAGGTGTATGGAGGGAATTATCGCAGCGGGGGCTACTTTGAAGGACAAAATAAATTTTCATGAATAAATTTAAATTTGTGTTTTTTTAACAATTCCGGGTACTTTTTATAGAAAATGTTATATTTACATTATTTACCTGGAGTTGAAGGTAGTTAAGCTTATTAAGTTTTTCAAAAATGTCTTCATTAAATATAATGTGTCGTAGAATTCTGTTGAATACTTGTAACCCTCCTCGCTCAAAAATATCCCTATTTCCCTTTTTAGTTCGTAAACATGCTTGACCAACTTACCGCGTGTCAACCATCTGGATGAGGAATAAAACAATAAAGATTTATGCTCAGTTCCAATACCTTCCCATAAAACAGAGAACTTCCATGATATCAGTGGTTTGGTTTTTATATAATTAACTAATGTCACAATCATATTTAGTCCCGGACTGAGAGTTTGAGATGTTAAGGCTTCCCGATGAATCATGCAGATAATTTATGAAGATTCCATTTCGTAGCGTTTATAAACTATTGTAGTTATCAGACATGGCTTGAACTCCATCGGTATAAATCCCAACACAATTTTTCCAATGCAAATTCATCTTAATAATAGCATCATTTGTAATCTAGAACAATTCGGTGCCTCTAGTTCTAACCTTTACAGAATCTGATATAGAAAATCAAATGGGAATCATTATTGTTTTACCACTTTCCAGTGAGTTCAGATTCAAATTGTTGATGAATATCAACTGATATATTCAGGGTGTCCTAATATTCTGTAAAAGTCCAACAATTCGTTTATTATATTGAAACCGAAAAATTTTGCATAGCAAAATCATCAGGGGCATTAAGCTTAATGTACTATAGATTATTAGAACTCTTATGACTATAATCTTAATCTTAAGTTACAAAACTAACTCAAACCATTCTATTGTAATACAATGTATCATTACAAAATGTATATATTATTTGCGTTACGGAACAAGAACCCACTCCTGTTCCGCCACTGAATATACTGAACGAAGAAAATAAATGTACTCATAAAATCTGGTCGTTCTGAGGAAAAAGCGGCCTAGGTTTAGCAAAGAACTCGCCGATCGGCGAACATTTTACGGCCACAAAGGCCATTCACACCGTCTTCTGTTTCTTCTTTTTCTGATCCTAGTCTTCTTGTGGTCGCTGGCCGGCCACAGAACACTAGCCTCCTACACCAGAGGGCGGAGAGTGCGAATCTTCATCAAATACAGTTCTTTCAAATGAAGACAGGGTTACCTATTTTTTGTTATTTATAGTGTATAAACTGTGCTGTAAACTAATAAATACAAATGAAGTATATTTACATTTTTGCAGTGTTTTTATATTGATGTTTGTGTTACATTCAATATTATATAAGTCTCTCGTTTTTTACTAGGGAATTTAGTATTATATTATAATATAATACAGTTGTTTTATAATAGCATTATCATGTGTATTTTTATATGTTTTAGCCCTCAAGGAAATACTTGTCTACAAACGAAAACTTACGCCAATGTGCGTTGTCATTTAAAATATCTGTTTACATAAAGTTATTTGGGAAAATACAGATGGGTATTTGTCCACCACTGGTTTCATGACAAAAAAAAGATTTGATCAAATATTATAGTCATTTATTTAGTTTGCATAATACTTAATAAGTAATTAAATTAATAAAAACAATACAACAGGAAGTGATAAGCAAAGATCTAATGAAATAATTTACCAAGTTAAAAAAATGAATTAAAAGTTTATAGAATATTCCAATTTATTGTTCAAAAATTATGAGCATTCCAGAATGCCTTTTTCAACTAATATTCTTGAAATCTTATACGTAAAATCAATATTAACGATTGATAATAGTTCATTAACAACAACACATAATTATTTAAATTATTCTATAGAAACTAATAAAAAGATAATAAATTTTTCTACTAAACATGAAATAATATTGTGGTAGGTACCTAATAATATTAACTTTCACCGGTAACTGTCCTCAATTGTTTACATTATAAATTAATTTAAAAAATGGAACTAGGCTGGAATCTTTAATATTAATTAATCTTGTTGAATTTATCCATATTAATTAACCAATCAATTACTACAAAACTATTTTCATAAATGATAATTATTATTCAATTTGTTTAGGACTTCTTGACAAAATGTGTACAGAAGAACAGACTTGATGTAGACGTAGACGAACGAACTTGAATGTTGAGTGCTGCTGGTCCGTGAACATCGAGGCCGATGAACTTGTTTAGAGGTGCAGATTACCCGGTAACAGTTATTTTCTAAGGTTGCCATTTTAATATTTTGCAACAAGGTATCGTAAATTATTAGTTTCATACATTTGATTAACAATAAACTATTATAATTTTTAATAAGTATGGTCGGGCATTTTTTAATTTTCGATTTTATTTGGAAATCTTTAAAAAAATACAATAAACTTTTTAAATAAAATATGAAAGTGTAGCAAACTACTACTAATTTCGTGTACATTTTACTCAATCAGTTAGTACTTAAATATCGCATAAACTTAAACATATAGTTTACTTAAAATCTAGAAATAAGATCACATTGGCTTTTGTTTGGAATTATGGAATTGGTTTGCACATAAAATTGGTTGTGTAGACCAGTAGTATAACAAAATAATTAAAGTACGAGTTTTTTATTTCAGATTTAACTGTTTACTTCGAGACTGCGAGTAATAATTTGGGATAAAACACGTAGGTAGGCGTCAACAAAGCATTTTTGAATGTAAACCTTTCCCAATTTTAATATTCGATATGGAGGCGCTACCCAACAATTGTATACCGGAACTTCAAATAGATTTTGTTATAATTTTGTAGATTGCTAATTTATTTTCGAATATTAGTGTTGATTATCAACCAATTAGTTGGTATAGTTGTATCATTTTAAAACCTAGTTAATGAACATATTCTTGTTCCATGTGCCTGTGCTTAGTTTTGGTGTGACAGATGACGGTTGATCATTGTTGGGATGTCCTTTGCAGTTTGTGATAGTTACTTGTACTGATTTTATTTATTATTTTTGATTCGTAAATTGCATAGCCGTTTCATTATTTTGGTAACAAGTGTGCAGAATTCCCAATGCAATGTTTTTATGGTTATGACACAAGTATGGTAGTATCATTTGCCAAAGTTGAAACTAAGCTTCTATCACTTGTTGCTAAGTATATTGCCTGAATAAGGAACTCCAGATTCAATTTTCGACAATCTAGGATTTAAGATAAGCAAGTATATCTCATCTAGGCAACGAAAAGAATAAGTAATTTAGCAAATTTGCTTTCCAAAAATGTGTCCAATTTTTATAATCACTGATTGCATACAAAATTTTACTCATGGTTGAAAGTTTATTTGTAAAAACCAATTTACGAATTTTGAATTTTTCGACAAATGATTCTCATTCACTGTGCCGAGTCACTGGCAGATTGAGGGAATAGATAGGGAATTTTTGGATAGCAATCATTTTCGTTGGATTTGATCACCAATTTTGAGAAAAATGTTTAAAGCGTTCTTGATTTATCGCAAACTTTTAATTTTGATTTCAAACTTTTAATACCCTGCATGTCAGTAACTACGCTCTTGAAACACCACGTATATATATATATTGTTAGGAATTAACAAGACAATAAAATAGAGAAATAGGAAAAATGAAGTTGAACTTACTCATTTTTCCGTAGGTTTTTTAGATTGATGGTTGATACCAAAGGCCTGTTGTATGCAACTCGTGGATGGTACTTTTCTTCAGGTTACTTAGGCTCTAAGTCCGTGATTTTCGCGAAACGAGTGGTTTTTATTCATGAGTTTTATTAATTCCTGTTTTTTTCAGAACTTTTGATATCCTAGTGACTGCGCTAATTTTATTATCAATACTTGAAAATTTATATTTAAAAATTTATTAGAATTTTTTCCAAATAATAGAAAGGCACAAATGGCACGAGTCTCAGATTAAAACTGGCAAGAACTCTTTCAAAAGGGGTTTTTTACCTATTTATTTATATAACTATGACAAAAGAACAAACATTACACATCTTCATTACTAAATTTATTAAGGAAATGCGACCATGGGTGGCCTTCCTGTGATGGCTAACATAACTTTCTAAGGTTAGATAGCAAGGCATTTTTTTTTTTCAGAAAATGTGTTTTTCAGACAAAAAAATATTCATTATTTTGAAGAAAAAATGTTTTTTTTTTTAAATATAGTTTAGTTTAGTTCAAAAGAGCACATTTCTAGTAAGGTTATTTCTACACTACTTTATTCAATTTATATATATATTTATATGAAATTGAAACTACTACGTAAGTGACTAAACACCTAACTTTAGGTTACGATTAATAGTAATAAAAAATATGTAATCTCAAGAATCTCGATACGGGTTCATAAATAAGGATACAATTTTCAATAAAAAATGAGTATATCAAGACCGGTGTTAATATAAAACCAATTACCCACCAGAAGTTATCTACACAAATTTATGAAATTAACTATTACTTTACTACAATCAAACTAAGCATTTATTATTTTAATAATATCATTTTCTCTTTTAAATTATAACAGGTAGTTAGAATATTTTTTTATTATTAATGTTCCTTAAACATCAGTTTGAGATGCAACTAGTAATTATTTACGCAAGTATCAAGAGAAAAAGAAAAAAGTTGGAGTAAACGGTTATCTATCAAAAAAAGAAGAAATATTGAAGAGACAACGAGATAGTTAATTTCTACAAGAAAAAACCACTGTGGTGTATCCAGTTTTTTTCATTGACGAAAGAAAAAAAGAAGTAAAGTACGGGAATAGTTCTTTCTCATTTTAACTCTTTATATTTTTGAAGATTGAGAAGTAAATAGAAGGTTTGACAGATTAAATAATACCTAATAACAAAGACGTCGAAATCGTTTGGTCCGCACATTTGCCAAGTTGTCACCCGGAATACCAACAAATTTTGTTGGAATTATATAATGAAAATGGCAAAAATTAATCAATCTCTTTAAGTGCTCCTTCTAAGAAAGTTACAAGAAATAGAAAATTAATATGATATTTTAGTTTTCAACAATAAGTCTTATAGAGAAATAAACATACAACAAGGATTTTTGGTGTTCACTTTTCTCATACGTAGGGTAAAGATACTTAGTTGGGGTGACCCATATTATCCGACGTGTCTCTAATTAATAAATAAAATAAACTTATTTGAATCAATATCGCAGACTAATTATTTCTCATAACCTAACAGAGCCAAACAATATTCTTCCATTTTTTAATAGTTTAATAAAAATAAAATTATTATATGTGAAGTAACATAGTAATAGTAGTGGACCTAATTACTTCTCCGTGAGGAGTTCTGATCAGAATATTCCGAATATATCAATACATTTGGCGCTTACTAGTCCCGCCATATCTGCTATTGGATCCAAATATGTCCCCATTAAATCGTAATCATGAACTATTTAATAGTTCAATCGATTTTGTCACATAAATGTTACACAAAATGTTCACATATTTATTCATTATTTATTTTCTTAATAGAAATTGTTAGCATTTTTTTTTGTTTAAAAAAATGACATGAATAATAGAAACCAATTTCATGTTATTGACTTAAAAACAAAGTGACCGAAATTTTAGATCGTGACGAAAAATAACTGTTACAAATCATTTACAAAATATGTGCATACGATAAATTCTTACAGTCAAAAGCAACATTGTAAGAATTCTAACAACAAATTGGTTAGACGTTTAAAGCGACATTGTCGGTCGTAATTTAAGCTTTAAAATATTTTTATAGGAACATGCATGTATGATGAAAAATATATCGCGTTTCGGCGGTTCGAATTTTAGTGTCTCATTTACAGAAATTTATCAATGAAAGACTCGCTTTACGGTTTTGTATGTGCTTAATCTATATTTCAAAAATCCTCCTCGGAATTATTTCTCTTGTTTTTTAAATTTTTCTTTATCATTAACTAACAACAATACCCGATGAAAAATAAATGGAATAAACATGTTTAAGGCTCTATTTCTGTAATATGCATTCTCTTCGCTCATAAGTACAAGGTGAGTCACCATGATATTTACACAATAAAAGTGAAAAAGGGTGCTTCTGCTTTTCTGCTTTTTAATAACATACGAGGTGGGGTTATTTCAAATTTCAAGGTATCTGAAAAAAGGTTACTCTGTAGATGTTCTTTTTTCCAATTTACAGAATTCTTAAACTGCACAATACATATAAATAAGTTATTGTATTTTAAATTTGTGTCACATTCTTATTTAGTTCTTAAGAAAAGGACAGCTTCCACGAAACATGAATATTCAGGGAAACACAAACTTACAGCAAAAAAAAACGATTTTTATATTTGAACATAAACACGCCTTAACTCGAAAATAAACACTTAAATGGTATATATGCCTGCTTCATTTTTTTTTATTTGTAAGAGCTATTCACTGTCAAGTGTTGTCAATGTTGTCAGTCGAATATCCAATATATGGTTTTTTAAGTATGTAAAATTCCACGTGTCGACTCACCCTGTATTAACCAATACGATAAAATACGGTTGGATTTATATATCGTATAAGTGCTAAGATAGTAAGAAAAAAGAAACTTATTAAAATATGCTGCTAATGATTTTCGATATCCGTCCATTAACTTCCATTCTCTCAAGCCAGATTTCAGTTGAGATTAGAGCTAAACTATTTTTATTTTGGAATAAGGTGTATGACTTTTTTATTAAAAATAATATGTAACAATCCATTTCAAAAATCAATAGTTTATCTAGTTACGTCCCCGTAAAACCTTTGCCACTTTTCATTAAATAGCCCAAAATTCAGACATCATAATGAATAAAATTACTGACAGAAAAGAAATATTTTCATATTTTAACATAAAAATAAAACTATTAAAACCAAGCTTCTTATATGTCACTCTAGTAGTAAAAAAAATACTTTAAAGCAGTAGTCTTAAAAATATGTAATATTTTTCTGCTTATATCATGCCCGGTTTCACCAACTATAATTAAATCTCTAAATAGTTATTCAATGAATAATTTTTATTGTCTGGTTAAATATTTTGACGTTTTACCAAAGATTTTAATCCTTAGTTAGCTATTTGACAGTTTAAGTAAATATTTGTGCAAATCAACCCTTAAAATTAATTTCTTTAGGAAAAAAAATAAGAATGAGATATTGACAATTAAATTCTATACACACATTTATTGTTTCCTTTGGTTAAGTTTTGTTTTATTTTTATCAAAAATAAAAAAGTTAGAATATGAACAAAAAATAAATAAATATTTGTAAACATTTATTAATAAATCGTATTTATCTTATAGAAATTGTATTTATTAAAGCTGTTCTTACAGACATATTATTTAGCTCATCATCAACAAATTCAGTGACAATATTGTGCAAAACCGACTATGCTACAATTATGCATAAAATAGTATCTATTTTTAATCGAAGTTCCCAAGATATACAAGAAAAACGTCTTTTTATAACCCCAAAAGTTCTTTCTATAACATTGCGAGTCATTACATGCGCAATATTGTAAGCATGTTTTGATCTTGTTTGGGGATTTAATAGAGGGAGAGAGCAGATATTTTCTACATCCATACTCATTTTCTCCTAAAAGTAACCTACCAGCGTACTCATTATTTTCAAAAAGTGCTCATACTAAAGAATAATTGAAAACTGTAGCAATGGACACTACCAGGCCAACGTGTAACAATATCCCTTATTATTTGTCTGTGATCGCATATTACTTGTACATTAATAAAAAACCATCCTTTTCTGTTTCTATATATTTCTCCACCTTTTGACTGTATACGAATATGCGTGCATTCTATAACTCCAACAACTCTGGGAAAACTGCTTAATCTATAAAATTTTGAATCTGAGTAAGCTCATTATCATTTTGAGGCATCCTTATGACTGATGGACTTATTTCTATTACTTAAATAACCTAAATGGTTACCAATTAAATTCAAAACTTCTTTATCTCATCTTCTGGATAATCTAAATCTATCTTAAAGTCTACATCATCATACTCTGTACCTAATGGAGTTTCTTCTTTCTAAAACTATTCGAGGTCGTCTATAAAATAAATCTACATCAGATAATCATGTTGAAGATGATGATGATTTTAAAAATCTGGAATAATTTATAAACATATAAATAACTATTGAATATATTAAAATGAACATAAGGTATTATCTTACCTATTATCCATTATCCGAAATCAAACAAACTAACAAATACAGCCTATAAAATAAAAATACTCCGAAAAATATGATGACGAAATTTCGTTGGTTAATTTAAACGTCAATTTAATCGTCGAATAACGTTATTTTATGTTGCTGAAACAAAATCGTGTATTTGTATTAAATTAAAGTTAATTTAATCATCAAATAAGGTCTTATTTATCGTTGGTGAAACCCGGGCATTATTTATTCTATTAACTTTTATTAGACTGTTTGTTTTCTTGACTTTTTAGGTAAAAATCGATCAACACCTATTCTAAAAGAGCACCCTATACTAAATAATTTTCTTAAGCGGAGACATTTTATTACATACGCATAAAGAAAGATTTAAATATATTTATATACAGATATATCTATTTACATACAAATTATAAAAAATATTACAAAAAAACTTATGATATGACAAATATAACCTTATTATTGATGGCCATTTAGACAGTTTCTGTTTGTACTTTTATAGTATTTAATATTTAAATAAAATAATTTTGAAAACTGACGACTATGTCAGCAGAGTATTGATATAAGAGAATTTTTTTTGGCTAGTTATATAATTGCTGTAAAAATTCATGAGAAACTTAAATTTAAGTATAATTCTAGATATTAGTGTTAATATTTTTAAAAGATTTTTGGATTTCTAACAGTTCAAGATTATTTAAACAATATTTTTTTCGGCAAAATGAAGAATCTGGAAATGTTCTATTTCCAGTTAAATTTAGACTTCTCATCAATTTTATGATATTAACATTACAATATTTGAATTAATTGTTTCAACCCTTCCTTTGTGGAAATTATCCATTATAAATATGAAAAGATAAATTGTACGTATCTGAATTTTCACCGTATAAAAGAGGTTTTTAAATTAATCATCTACCGAAGGTTTCACTAGTAATGTAGCATTTTCAAAGACTAACGTAGGATTGACAGATCTTTTATAAGCGTAAGCAACTTCACATCACAAAAATTTCAACCAACCATTAAGCAATATGTACGATAATATTCTTCGTTTCTAAAAAAAAATTGGTTACTATTATAAATATATTTAGTCTAAAAGATAATCTAATATAACTAAACTTTCCAGGTTTAATTGTTCATTCATTAGTATATATATACTAAGGAATATGAAATAAGTACCTAAAATATAATAAATATGGAAAGATAAATAATACTAATCTTGAATTTCCAGTCTTCCAAAGCGTTTTAGTATATTTAAATCTCTACCTAGGTGTCGGTATCTGACAATATCATTTTTTCTGTCTTGAAAATGGTATTATTATTACTCTAATTCTCTTGCTCTACTTCTTCATTCTTGGGATTTAAATATTGTGCATTCTTGCATATGTCTTATATGTATTATTTCTGAAAGGATCATACTTTCCATGAAAACTTTTATCGCGTACTTCTGATTGTTTTACTTCACCCCAAAAATAATTAATAATTTAATTTTTCTTCAATATTTGATGATGAATACATATTTTCAGATGTAACTTTCTAATATTTCCATCAAATTTCACTCTATTGTCTAATTTTATTTGAACTTATTTCTCTTTATTTACTCGTTTTCTTCTTAAGTTCTTCTACCTTTTTCCCAATATCACATTCATATGTTTGAGAATTTTCGTCTATCTTTCTTATTTTAACATTTTGCTCTTCCAGCTTTTCATCAACATCTACACTTATCAATTCTATATCATTATTCCATTCTATTATGTCCATCTTTAGTGGCTGCTTTTTCTTTACTTGAACCTTGTATCATCAATTCTATCTGCATCTTCTCTTTCCCGTTTTTTATAACTCAATCTCGTTTCTATTTTCTGAGTTCTCCAAATATTTAACTGGTTTATTAAGTTCTGTGCCCTAATTTGTCGAGAGCCCTACGTTAGGCGCCAATTATTGTGATATGTATTGTTTGTTTTAAATATTTTATTACTTAATTAATCTTCTACTTAATATTCCAATTTAAAACTTATTTTCATTTACTTTAGGTTTCAAAATTTTTATTTTTACAAAATTTTATATTATCTGATAGTACTCAAAATTCTACCATTGACATCTTCTCAAATTATCAATAAAACTTACCACCTAGTAACACAAAAACACTTTTAAATCTATAGAAACCCAAACCCCTAAAATAACAACAATGTATATATAAATTCTCTGTTTTTCCATCACTACTCTACTTACATAGCCGTAGAGACGTTCAAAATGATTTTTTAGTTAGTTTATTACTAAATACTGTAATAGTTACCACAGAAATCTTACCAGAATTGCCATCATAATAAATTTATGTTTGTCATTATAACATAAGTTCTTTTATGTTGTATTTAATATTAGTTGTATTTGATATTTCTTATAACTTGTATATTTTTAAGTTTTTCTTGATGTATACTAACCTCCCTTTTTTCAGATTTTTACGGCTTTGTAATAAAAGTACTTAAAAATGGAGCATAAAATTAAACTCAGAAACTATTCGTAGAAAACTTTGAATAAAGGATTGTGAGAAATGAGTTCATAATTTCCAATATTTCTTTTATAAAAATTTTGAAAAATTCTTATTTTTGTGAAAAATTTAACATTTAAATTTTTACAAAATTACCAAAATTTAGATACATTTCTTTTCAATACTTAGGATACCTATTTCCAATAAATTTTTTATACATTTTATATGACCCCGTGCTTGTCAATTTCTCTTCCCAGAACCACACGTCCGAATGTTATTAAAATATTTGCTGTAAAGGTGACTATGAGATCAATTTTTTTTTTAGTTTCTGGAAATGATTAATATTTCGGCAAAACCTTGAGAAAAACTGGTGAGATTCGTACCAAGAATTTAGGCGCCAATATCGAACGTCATGTGGCTTTCGCTTGCCGCACAAACAAATTTAGATTTTTGAAACATTTTGCCTTGCCTTTCTAAAATTATATATTCAAAAATATATCCTGCAATTTTCCAAATTTCAGTTTTTGAACTACTTCAACAAACAATCAAAAAGTATAAAAGTGGATGAGACTGTGTACAAATGTCTTCAACGCCAAAGTAAATTACTTTACATAGGTGTAAATGATTTTTGTTGTTCATCCGTGAAACTGAAAGTTACAAATCTCTAAGGTCCGCCCTGATCACAATGTGAAGTTACTTAACCACAGATTGTCATCTATAACTCGGCGCATCCACCATTTCAAAAAATTCCTATCAAAAAATAATTGTTCATACAGGGTGACACAAAGAAACGGGAACTTGTTTAACAATTCAATAAAACTAGAAGTGATAAGAGAAATAAATCTTATTCATAGTAATTGACACCTTAAAACTTGCCATTTACGAAACATTGATGTAACTTATTATTTTTTTAAAATTACGAATACATTCTTGAAATATACTGTTGAGATTCCTCATTGACCGCTGCAACATCTCAGATGAAATACTGTGAATTTCATCCCGAATTCTCTATTTTAACTCATTCAGGGTTCTTGGTCGAGCCGTGTACACTTTACTCTTGAGGTAGCCCCACAAGAAAAAATCACGAACCAATAAATCTGGCGATCTAGGGGGCCCGGGTATGTTACCGGAACTTGAGATCACACAGTTACCGAACAATTATCGCACAGCTTCCATTGATTTCCATGCAGTGTGTGATGTCGCTCCATCCTGTTGAAACCAGGTTTCAAAAATTCCAGTTATTCTGTGTCACCTTGTACTTTAAAGAATTCCTACGATGCTTTTTTTACCATTTTGTTGAAGTAAAACAGATTTTATACCATTTTCTGAACACGTACTTGTATACGTTTATACATCAATGGGAAAGTAATTTAATAAATTTTAATAATAGATTCTCATTTAGTGATGTTCTCAGATACTTTTTATGACATTTTCTAAACACGACCTTGTATTTTTAAGAACGTACATCCGAAATCTGCATTTACCGCAAAAAGGAATTAACATTTCGTCAATGGTAACATTGACACCAGGTGTATTATACTTTTGCACATTGGATATAAATAGATCCCATATTTCCCTTACTGCAGCTAAATTATCGCTTGCTTTTTTAGTTTCTCTTGTGATACTGCAATCAAATCTCAAGTGAGACAAAACATAAATCGTCGAACGATCATAGTGGCGCGGAAAATATCGCGATCTGTTCTGTCATTCGCAAAAAGTCCAAAAATATTTTCATACCAAATAAATAAAGAAGACCAATAAAAGCTTTCAATTCGATCATATCCAGAGATTTAGCAAATGCCGGCACACGAGATTTGTATTCAAGTCTCGCAACTTCTATTTTGTTGTTAGTATGTAATAATATTTGCAAAAATTCATTTCTGATAAATAAGTGCCAACCTAAAATAAATACCCTAACCTCAAATTCATAAAAGCACCCTTACTTGCTTATTCAAAGAGATTTATCGGAAAATTATATATTGAAGGAGATTATCATTGTTCTCAAATGTAGTATAAGGGATTATAGAGCTTTCAATAAAATTCAAAATCTTTACCACAGAGAATTTAATTCAGAACTTAAAAAGATTTTCTTATAATACAACGACGACTATTTCGGCTACAAAGCCATCTTCAGGTCTGAAAGAATGAAAAGCAATGCTATACACAAAAACACTAAACAAAAAAAAATAATATATATATATATTTAAGTTCTAAATTAAATTGTGTTAAAGATTTTGAATTTTATTGGAAGCTCTATAACGGAAAATTATATATTAAAAGGGATAGAAACAATCATTAAGAATGAACGTTATCATTTGTGAGTTTAAGAATTTCAATAATTTTAAGGTTCCCTTTAAAAGAGTTTTGAGATAAAAATAATCATTCTGTGTCTGCACCGACCCGAGGATTTTCAATAATGATCACGTTAAATAACTCAAAAAAGCTTTGCAATCCTTGCTGATTACGGGCAAAAGGAGGTATGTTATATCGGGTAATTTTACACTTTACGAAGGCAGCTAATGAGCAATTACTTTAGGGAAATTCTACCTAGAAAGCTCATCTATGTAACATTGAAGCAGAGAAAGAGTTGTGACTTTATCTCGATTCTCATTATCTCTTGCTATTAGAAGTACATCTCGAGCAGAGCAATATTTTATAAAAGATCTTTGAGACAATCAACTCTAATTTTAAATGCATTTATGTCTTTTTCAATATTCTTATTAACTGTAACCTAATTGAAATGTCTGGTAATACAACTTTTCGCATTTTTGCGATTCTTTTTGCAACTATCATAATCCATTTTAACTAATTTTATAATATAGAGAGAGTTAGAGAGAAAATGGTAACACAAGTGAGTGAGAGTAGATGTCAGTTAGAGAAATAGGAAATAATTTGTATATTATATTTAAAATAAATTTTATACGAGATATCAATACTAAAAATTACCAAAATATATCAAAGTCAAAATATTCAAACATTTCAATATCAAAAAATGTGTTATTAATAATGTCCACAATAAATATCATTATTAATATCCACAAATAAATATATATGTTATAGTTAGTTGCAAAATATAATAATTGGACTTCCCAAATCCCCAAAGAACGGCAGCGATTTCGATAGTATGACATTAAAACCATTTCGAATAGGCAATATTAAGCCTTATGTTACTTGTACATTCGTCAGACTTTCAGTAGAAATTTCTGCTGCATTGGTACGCTTTCGTCATGTTTAGTACTATTTGTAACAGGGTTGTATTTCGGCGAACTGCTTAATGCGATCAAACATGTAAAGACTATTGAAGATAAATATTTTAATTCAATTCCAAAAATAAATAGTCTTATTATAAATTTGGATGATAGTGATAGTGATAGTGATAGCGAGCTTAATTCTTTGTAATTTCTTATTTTTATAATGACTGTTTCAACCCTCACTTTGTTTATATACATATATTCTTATTTTTAATCAATAAAATTTTAAAATTTAATAGTATTGCATTTATAATAACAAATAACTAAATTAACAAAAATGATAAATAATAAATAATTCTTTAGGATTTATTTATATTCATTCTTATTATTCACAATCCTAATGCCTACCCTGCCCATGAAGAGCTTATCGAGGGATTTGGAAAGTCCATTTCTTATATTTTGCAACGGACAATATATGCACAAGAAACATAAAAACGAAATTTATTTTCAAGAAAACAATTTTCAAACCTCTTACCTAACTTGCTTATCTATAAGTTCTCCAGATGGGAAGATTCCAACACCAAGACAGGTACTAGGTGTGAATTGACATGGAAGAAAGAGCGAACGGCTACTCCTAAGGTGTTGCCAAGTTTCTGATAGTTTCAGAGATGCTTGGTTAAGGGCATTTTATTTTTAGCGAAAATTATTAACACTTTTTATTTTGCTATGCGGGTTTGTGGGGACGAGCATTGAACATATATTTTTTAAGAGAGATGTGTTACACTAATATCACTATGCACATAGGTAGAGAACAAGAGAGTAAATTAAATCATGTACGTCTTGATCTTGAGCGTAATGCTGTTTTCCATCTCTCACATAATTATCTAAGGCTACAACACGTGCAGGTCCAAGACGAACCAAATCTTTAGTGAATTCTCATTTATGTCGATATTTATTACATCATTCAACCACTGTCGTCTGAGAGCAACTTATAGTTACCATACACAACTTTCATTCTCTTAAAAATTTCCATTGGTTAACACCGTTCAGCGGCCAAAAACTGATTAAGGGCACGCACACTATGTTTGAACCAGTTTTCTATCGTAGACGTATTTTTTTTCATTCAGCTACAACACTTAAAAAAGAGTAACCAACAAATAGTTTTAACAGGTGCGTGCGTCTGTGCCTATCACTTCCATAAACAATATATTTAAATTAATTCCGTTGCCATAACGACGAAATTATGGCCACGTCGATCAAATCTGTTTTCACTGAAACATCCTTGTGTTATAAAAGTATGTAGGTACCTTGAATTTTAGATGCACCCTGTATATATAAGAGGATATATAAGAAAATAACGAGACTTGTGCTGTAGTATAACAATGAAATATTTATTTAGAAAACTTCAACAACTATCCTTCAAAGTACTCTCCACTCTGTAAAACTTAAAGATTTATTTGAAGGATATTTTTCAATGGCGGTCAAAACCAAATATTCTAAAATTGTATACAGGGTGTTTCAATAGTAAATTAGGCAAACTACTTATTTTTTTTTTAATGGAATAGTCCAACTTTGTTTACATTTTTAGATACTCAATAGTCACTGGCATCTACCTACAAAATATTTATATATAAAGTTTAAAATTTTTATTTTGTACAGGGTGGTCAAAAATTAATTTCATTTTCCAAAAATTTTCTCAAATTTTTCAAATGGAACACCCTGCATTTTCAGTGTCATTTCAAAATTTTGCTGTTTGATTTAATCAATGATTGAAAAGATGTATAAATTTCCTTAATTTTTATAATTAAGGGAGGAATACGAAAAATGATCAATTCCTAGTTAATATAAACAGTGCCAAAAATAAATTACCATCACAAAAAAGCTCATTACATCATATTTCGTAAGCGATCAATCAACTAAATAACATTTTTAATTAAAATCAACTTGGCCGGCTTCATATTTGTATTCTAGCTGAAAAATAGGAGTGTAAGACATCTGCCGTCGCCAATTTCTTCTAAAAGATTCATTACGTAAAAAACGTTATTATTATTTTGATAAAATATGATAGAATAAAAAATTTATATAGGAAATATAACAATATTAGTTTCTGAATATGATAAAAGTTTATAGTTGATTTTATTAGTGTACAACGTACAGACAAACCATTACTAGGTATTAAAAAACCTTTTTGTGGTAATTTATTTATTATTTTCAATATTAATTCTTCTTGGAGCAGTTTATGCAGATGCTTAAAATATTATTTGGTTTTCTGCATCAAAGCCCTTTTTAAGGATTATATTAAAAATGTTCTTAGAATAGATATATAAAATGATTTATAGAATGTTTAAAAATTTATAGAGCTATTTGGCTTATTATTAAAATATTCTCTTACTGTGCTTTAACAATAGTTACTAATACATTTTTATCACATTCTTCTTCTTTAAACGAGTTCCAGATAAATTAGATTTCATGCTTAATGTAGAATTATTCAGTATTTTCTAAAAGATATTTTTACTTCGGTGAATAAGATTACTATTTATTAGAACTGTGATAAAATTGGTTACTTTATAACATCATTAACAGAACGTATATATGGAGGAAAATTATATATACTATATATATATATATATATATATTAGATTGGCAAATCACAATCAACTCTGTAAAATATTAACCCTACTTTTTTATCAAATTTAGATTCTTTTGACGTTGTTACCTGTAATTCTATCATCAGTTTTTTTATCATTTGTCACAACAACGTAATATACAGGGTGTCCCACGACGATTAAGACAAGTAATATATCAGAATTGGGCAGTAGTAGAGAATTATAATTTTGGGGGTGTAAATTAGAGCAAATGTTGCATCTTTTCTTGTTATTGTGTTACCCAATGAGGTATTTGTTTTTGGTCACGTGACGTCGCATTCAAAATTATTAATGGGACAACCTGTATATTTGTGCCTTTCTGTATTCCTCCCGATAAAACAATTCCAACAAACTAGCACACTTGGGGTCTAAAGTGATTAATTCAAGAGCTACAGGTACTTAAACGATTGTAAGTTAAAAAATTAATAATTGAATCCCTTGTAATTTTCGGCAATCTTACATTCGTACGTAATGATTAGGACAAACCAATATTATAATTTTTAATAAAAATTCAAATTAACTGTCACAAAAAAAACTTACAATATTAAAGGAGGCTATTGTTTAAAAATATTTTGTAGTATGCAGGGTGTGTCCAATAAATAAGACACGTGAAAATTTTGTTATTTTAAAAGGGTTTATCATATTTTATTACATCTCTGAAATGTTTGGAATGTAAACATCTGCTGTGTAAATATCATTAAAGTGAGAGAAAAAAACGAATATATACCCATTTCTTTAATTTCCAAGTAATTTTTCCATTGGTATTGTGTATAGGAGCATGTAAATGGATTTTCCGTATCTTCAATAGTTTTCACGAAATAACCGTTTAAACTCCAAAATATAGGATTTTCAATTGACAGAACTGTCTAGACTTTTCATTTTGGAACCCAAGTGACAAACATTGAAATCAGCTCAAAAATGTAATAAAATACGTGGTGTCCCATTTAAACAAAAACACTGATGTGTCAGAATTTTTGAAACGCCGTAATTGTTATAAATACTCTGTAAATTTTAGTCACGATTCTTCTAAACAATGATAAAGGAAAGAATACTTTCAAGAATAAATAGAACTAACGCAAATTAATAAAAAGAATACAGTCAAGCCGGAAACGACAATACCGAAGACGAAACTGATAAATATAATAATCGATGAAATTAAAAAAAAGTCACAACATTAAAAGGCAACATAACTGGAAACAACAAGATCACTGCAAAAATAATAAAGAACTTGGCAGAAGTAAGTGTGGAAATACTATTAGAAATGCGAGTATTAAATAAAACTTGAAGTAACTAAAAATATCATGAGAGTGGGGAGTAGCATTTAAAATACCTATATAAAAAAATAATATACCAGCAGTAAAGCTAATATTTTAGAATTCCAATTAACAAATACACAAAGTTGATTCAGACCAAGAAAAGGTACCCAGAAGCATAGAGAAAAAGAAAAAACCTTAAACCAACACCAATGGTAAAAGGATTTTTAATATCTGTACATAAGGTATGGAAGACATTCATTAAAAAAAATTGAGAAAATCCCAGGCAGTTTATTTTTTCATTTTCAAACGAGTATCCTGTTCTGTATTATATCTATTTGTGACAACATCTTTTTTTATATGACGTTATCGATGTATATTTTTTAAATGATATTCCCTACATATTTTTTCTTTTTTGGGTTGCTCCATTGTACCTACATTCATAGATGATTACAAATCTTATGAATGGTAACTCACAATGTTGAAGATACAATCATTTTTACATAAGTAATTTTTAAAGCATTTAATTAATAGAAAACGACAAAATAATAGAATAATAAAAGTAAATTACAACAAAAATCAATTGCAGTAAGTGTTTAAACAGCAACTGTTCTTGTGTCTGGGCAGTGTACCAGCCGATTAATAAAATTCTGTTTATTTATTTATTTATTTTTGTCTTATTCGAATATCTGCTTTACATGAGGCCCAGTAACTTTGGTGGCAACCCAATGGTGCTTCGCAATTCTCTATTCGTACTTAAAAGCTTTAATATTTCTATACTTTATTTTTGGTGTATAATAGAAAACATAACAGTGTTTTTTTAATTCCGGACATGCTTTTGGCAGAAAAATACCAAGATAATTGTTTTTTACTTACATAAATCTTCAGATGGATTAGTCGGCAATGGTGTCAGAGTGATATTCACAGACATTAACGGTTACAGGGAAACTTCTTAATGTGTTCCAAATTGTTGAAATCGTTTGCCCACAAAGTTGCTATGCGTTGGTATAAGATCGCGGGATTAACTACGAACCGCCAATGACGTAGAAGTAACTATTCGGTATTTTTGAAATGAACTTACACAAATTCTATCCAAACATCTAGGAAAGCGTTAAATTATCAGGATCGATGAAATGAAAACCACGGAAAGGAATGGCAATTTTTTAAGAAATTAAAAGTGAAACTAGAAATATGTTATAAAAAGAAATTAATTAAATTTGAAAATTTCATTTTTTCTCTGATGCCTGTTATCAAATGTATCGTTACATGTATCAGTTTAAATGTATGTTGATTATCAATAAATGCAAAGAAATAGAAACAGACTTTAGATCATTACACAATATAATGAAATGCAAAAATCTGTCACGTGACTAAGTTTGTTTTAGTAGCACAAACAAAAAGGAAGTAATTTAACAACCTTTTAGAAATAATAAATAATTTGAAAAATTAGATTTTAATCTAGAATTTTTGCTCATTTTGAAATAAAAAATTTAAATGACAGGATCATTAAAGACCACCTAATGTACTTTTGTCCAAACATTCCCATAATAGAAATACATGAGTCAGTAGTTTCATAAGACAAACATAAGAAGTAATGTGATTCAAAACAAAAATTCCCTCGAATATAAAATTTTTAGTATATATTTCATAGAGAAAAATTTTAAAATACGTTCTAAACAAACGCCATAAAAAAATAACAACTTGACCAGGATTAATTATTAAATTAACGCCCATCTATGTTTTTTATTCTCAACTTATCTTTAGTGCTTGAGGATTTTAAGTTATTATAAAGATAAATTTCATGAAAATATTATTAAAATAAAAAAGTCTCAAATACATTTTCGAAAGGGAAACTTCTATAAGAGTTAATTTTACGATAGAAACTCGAATTTGTATAAATTTTCGTAAAACTCAAAAATTAAATTGAAATTTTTCGAATTATTCATCAAAAACTGTTAAAATTAGTATTCATTGAGGTTTGACGATGAATATCTTTTAAACGCTTAATTTAATCGACAAATCATAAGAGACCATTTTTGTAGAGCAGTTAATAATTTCCTACAAAATTATGAGTTGCGCGATTCATAAAAATTTTTTGTAAGCGAGTTATAAAATTCATAAGCAAAACAGAAATTTCTCTTAAAATAATTAAATTTTGACCTTCGATATCTTTTAAACGGTGAGGTTTACGAAAAAATTGTAAGAGATCTTTTTTGTAGAGCATTCGATTTCCTACAAGAATATGAGGAGAGATATTTTTTAACGAACGGTTGTCGAAGAGATATGAATTTTTGTTTCTAATACTGAGGAAAAAAATGGAAATTGTAAAGCGGAGCACCTTGTTATCAAAATTAAGAGCTCGTGTTGGGTGAGAATTCTCTAGAGGTGTCTAGTAACCGATTTTTCAGAGTACAAAGTAAAAAAAAATAGTCGATTTTTTTGACCCACCCTAATGAGTCAGTCACCTTTGCGTTTTTGAAATTTTAAACTTCAAATATTTTTTTGTTTGGGTCCCTGTTTACTATCCAATTTTAGCAATATCAAATTTTCATTAATTTTGCCGTCCTCTAAATTATACTCAATCAGTTAAATATTTTATTTCTTTATGTAATGAATTTCATCACGGTAGGTAGATTATACCGCTCATACAGTAAATATTTTACATGTAATCTCTCAATTTATAAAATTAAACAAAAATTATTTTCAATATATTATATTTACGCAATTTGTATTTTATCTACCATTTTTTGATTAACCTAGTCAGCTGTTTTGGATTTATTTAGATAACATTAAGCAACGTCTTATCTATCTATTTAATGTCAGTAGCAGTCTGCCTGTACGCCAGCTGATAAGAAATAATTATTTTATCATTTTAACGTATTAATTCAATATTTAAAGTTCACTTTATTTAAAAAAGGTTATTTTACATTTTTCGTGGAGTAATTGTCTTCTTATTAAAGAAAATTTTAGCGATACCAAAATGTTAATCGTAAAAAGATTTTTGTATACTTATATTTTTATTTTATTATTAGAAATTCGTTTTTAGATTTCACTTGATTTTGCACTCTTGGGTATTAATTAATACGCTGTTCTTAGAATGGCAATGGAAAAGAGAAACAAAGCCTTCATAGGACATGTTCTTAATAACTATAGCAGTCCGCGCCGATTAAAAAAGTAAAATAAATAATAAATCATATTTGAGATACAAGAATTACTTGTTGAATGAGTAAAACGGAAGTTTTAGATTGTGTCATCTAAAAATTTGTTATCCTCTGAATGATTTCGACCTTTCTGATAGCAAAAAGAAATCTTTCAGTGGCCTCCACAAAAAATATGCAGGTCAGTTCTAGCGATCTAGCTTGTCAGCGAAATAGACTTTCCACCTCCTGTTGATCTATCTGGATTTGATCAAAGGAAACTCAAAATCATACCACAACAATTTTTATTAATAATCGAAGACAACTAGTTTCGACTTTTTAAAGTCTTCTTTAGGTCTGAAAATATTTAAAACTAAGTTACAAAATCGTACAATGAAATCCTATGATGTTAAACAAATGCTACCAAACTACCTAATTTTAATGAAACAGGAATAGAAATCAATAAGTATTCGTAACTATTTCAATCCTTAGCATGAAGAAATCGAATAACAGTATGCAATTGGCGAGAGGTTCTATTATTCTAGGCGTGTTTAGGTGCTCACTGCTTGCTCAGATCGTAACAAGTATGACGTAACGATAGCGACGTGCATACTAGAAACATTGGGCCAATATTGGTCAGATTTCCATTGTGGTTTTAATTTTGCGACAGAAAAAAATAGTTCGCGTATTATTTTACTCATTGAGAATTGATAAAACGATCACTAATTTTTTACTATTTATTTTCAGCCACTAAACAATAAAAATGAAAAAATTAAGTATTAATTTATTTCTAATAAAGACAAAATTCAATTCTCTTCTCTTCTCTTCTCTTCTGAGTCAGAAGGCTTGTTTTGGTTATTTAAAAAACCGTCACAAACGGTTTGAGGACTAGTTCGCCACCCATAAAGTGATAAGTAGAGGTATGTAGTTGGTTGTGTATTTTACTGCTTTTGAAATGACCCTCATCCCTGTTAAGTGTAACAACAAGTGCAGTAATTTCTTTCTCCACTTATGATTTTTATGCAAATTTTTAAAATCATTGAATTCGAACTCGTTGTTCAAGAGTAAGTATAACAAGTGTACTACATGTTCTAATGCAAATATTTTAATACAAGATATCATTTTCAGTCCTAGCCCATCCCTATAGTTTGAGCAATACAAAAGGCAATGCCATGCCGTTATTTACAAAAGTTCGTGACTAATTCCGGCATGAATACCGTAAAAAATGGGGAGAAAGATAACACACAAACAATTCTCATTTCCCGTGCACATTCGCCATCTCGCGAAAGGTACTTTTTGCTTTTTCTGTTTTTGCCATCAAGTCGTTAGCACAACCGGGAGATTTATTGAATGAGTTTTTTGTTAAATGACCTGTGCATGGCTCATTTTATTGCGGCAGAAAACAGAGGCGTACACTGAAACTAATTAGCCATAAAAATAGCCTTGAACATAACGATATCTAATTTGAGCAGTGTCATTTTTGTTAAATGTAGAAAAATGAGATATCTTGGTTAAAATATAAAATTGGCAATTAATTTAATTTTACATACATGTGCTATTATTAAAGAGTAGATGAGTATAAAGAAATGAGCATGTTTGATGAAAAAATGTATTGGAAAGTATAGGTAAAGCAAAGTAAATTTAAATATGATATGAGATATAATTTTTGATATTTTGTTTGAAATATCTCGTACAACATTTTCTACAATATCATTTAAAGTAAGAAAATAATGTAGGTTCATTTTTATTAAATGTAAAACCTAAAATTAATAAATTTTCAAAATCAGGTATTTACCAACTAAATTGTCCGGATTGTAACGCCATCTATCTTGGCCAGACATTAA
Source organism: Hermaeophaga mercurialis (assembly GCA_951812935.1). NCBI lineage: Eukaryota > Metazoa > Arthropoda > Insecta > Coleoptera > Chrysomelidae > Hermaeophaga > Hermaeophaga mercurialis. Next base: position 3,267,657 of record OX638366.1, on the reverse strand, counting down.
GAAATTTTAACATACGCTACTGTGAACACTAACGAGCTTATAGATTAAAATAACCAGATAAGTCACATTACGCAAAACACCTCATTGATATCGAACACAAACCTACACTAAACAATACAATGGAAACAACAATAAAAGTACTTCATATAAGTGACATGAAAGAAGAACTTGATTTTTTGGAGAAATATGAAATAAAGAAACACCTAAAATATCCTCAATATACAGTATTTAATGAACAACTAAACCTGGGAAGTTCAATTATCTTAGATCACTTTTTGAACTAAATAATATTAACCAAATATATTTTTAGAAAAAGAAGAATATCGCTTAATACTGCTTGGTTATCAGGTTTATGACATGAAATTTATTTACGTTTTTAAAAAAGATCTGTCAAACTTCTTTATATCGTGGAAAATGGTATTGTCAGATACCGAAACCTAGGTAGACTTGAATATTATTAAAATGCTTTGGAAGACTGTGGAAATTCAAGATAAGTATTATTTATCTTTCCATATGCATTATGAATAATTTACATAAAGTAAGAGTTGAAACAGTTAATTTAATATATACAGGGTAATCAACTTGTACTCCAAAGTTTGATATCTCCGTTATCTTGAGAAATAGGAAAGAATGTTTCAAATAAAAGTTATGGATAGAGTCAAGCTTCACGCTTTAAAATTATTTCGTAATATTCTCATAAAGTATACCCTGTACGTTTTTACATTTTTATAAACCTTTTGCCGAGCTAATTTCAACGTATCATACTTGATGTATATTATGAAGGATCTACAGCCACCTGAAAATCACATTTTTTTAATTTTGATGTCTGTAGTAGCCAAACGGTTGAAAATCAATAAAAAAAGGCTTACATGTCCCTATCGTAACTTTTCAAGTTCTATACTATGGCATAAAAAAAGATTTGACACAGGTGATTAAAAATCAGATGGGATTTCAAATTTTTGATCACTCTAAAAGTAAAAGAGTGGTTATAACAGCACTGTCAATATAGCTAAAACAAGCAAACAAGATAAGTCTTCAAAAAAACTATTAGGAAAGAGAGAAGAGAAAAGGTAATAAAGTATAAAAAATGTATAAACCAAATAACCACGAAAGGTATAGTAAACAAGCAAGAAGAAAAAATAGAAAAAAAGAAGCACCCAGGAAAATCTGGTGCCAACGATGGCTTGTTTTTCTTGAAGCGCCCACACATTAGGGCCAACGTCAGTTGCCTACATGTAGAGCAAACGTTAACACGTTTGATGTGAGTCCATTGTTCTAGACTCATTTTCGGTAATACTACTAAACGATCCTCACCCCTTCGTTACCAAAAATCGACTGAATAGAAATCCAATGTGTGGCCGCGATCTCCAAATTTGACGCCAATGTCTTTGATCTTTGGCGAAGAAACCGATTCGCTTCGGAAACGGTCCAACGTTAGCGCCAATGTATGGACCCGGGGTAAATAGAAAAGAATGAGGGTAAATGTTAATGAATGATAATATTGATCATTGATTTGGTTTGTTTCTTTATATAGTAATGTTATAATTTAAAATATACATATTGCTCTTTTTATATATTATATATATATATAGGAAAAAACCTATAAACAGAAAACCCGACTATATCACTCCAACTCTTTTAGCATCCCTCCTTCACCTTTTTCTTTTAGTATATTTGGATCGCGTATGAGGCGATGCTAACGCGTCAAATGAGAGGTGGAGGGGGAGAGTCAAAAGTGGTACGTGAGGTGCGTGAGCGATCGCCGTCAACTTTTCGACGGCTAGCAGGAAACTAATGCAATGAGGGGGTAACGCGACTGGCGGCAAAAGAGGGAAAGGGACGGGGTAGAAAGACGGATGGTGGCGGGCGGGGTATCGGAGACGGACGAAGTTGTCGTCGTCTGGGGACGCGTCGACGGTGGCGGAACGCCGGATCGATAGGAAACGACGCGACGCCGTGTTCTGTTGCGGGTCAGACCGGCTGGTCGTAAGGTATGTCAGGGTGTCAGACGAGGTTGCCAGATTAAACGAAATATATTGATTTTGAGGAAAATAAAAAGTCTGCCTTGTGCCTATGAGCTTCCATATAATGCTAATATAAACAGTAGAACTTCTGGTTTTAGGTAAATTTAAGGAAAACAAAAATCATCCTATTTTATATCAAGGGAGACGTACTTCTAACATATCTTCGAGTGTTATACGTTATTACCCACCCCTCAATTATGTTAACCAATACAATTTAAATCGGGAAAGTACTAAGTATGATACAGCATTAAAAAGGTGATTTTATGGGTAATTCAGGAATATGATTGTTTTTTGCTTTACTTTTAATTTTAGCACCCTTATTCGGAAACAAAAACTGGTTCGTATTCGATATTCATTAGAAAGCTTACAAATAATTTACTGCGTAGCATACATTTAAAATTGGCAAAGCAAATATATATTACTTTCATTTCAAAACCAGACAGTCAAAATAATTTTTGATTTTATGTAAGTTTAATAAAAACAAAAACCACGTTAAATTTTATATCAATGGAAACATTTTTTTACGATATCTTCAACTGTCATACGTCATTCCGTTCTCCTCAATCACGTTAACTAATACAATTTTAATAAGGACAGTACTATAACACATCAATGAAAAGATAATTTAATAAGGAATTAAGCAATATGATTGTTCTTTATTTTTGATTTTAGCGCCCTCTTGCGGGAACAAAAACTGTTACCTATTCCAAAATATGACACTTCATTTGAAAGTTAATTTTATTATAAATTCAATGGGTAACATAACAAAACATAATTGACGTAAATAAGCATAGGCGAGCATAAGATTGCTAGTTTTAAAGTTAAGATTAAATGAATTTAATTTTAATCGCAATCAACTAAAATAATAATTTTATACTATGTAGTGAATTGTTTGTAAAATTAGCTTTCAGATGAAAGGCCACACCGTGGAATACGTAACAGTTTTTATTTCGCAAGAGGGCGCTAAAAACAATCTACCTTTTCAATGAAGTATCATAGTTAGTACTTCTTCTTTTTAAATTTTATTGGTTAATGTGATTTGGAGGAGAAGAATGACGTATGACAGTTAAAAAATGTCCGCCTTAATATAAATTTAGACGTAGTTTTTGTTTTTCTTAATTTTACGTAAAATTAGAAGTAATTTCGACTGGCTGCTCTTGAAATGACATCACTGTACATTTAAGCTCCGAAAGATAAGTAGTAATACTAACCTTTAGCGAAAAAATAAGAAAGAAACTAGGGATGCCAGAGATAAATGCACTAAACAATAAAAATCAACCATTTAAACAATAAAGAAGTTTCAATAGAAATATATCTAGAATGTCTTACTGCAGGGTAAGATACTGAATATTTAAGAATTTGTTGTGAAAGCAAAAAAATACAGAAAGCTTATTGAACATACACATTACATTATAAACATGGGTTAAACATAAGCAAAAGATAATTTACAAATTGAATTGATGAAATTCAAAACAATACTCCAACTTAACCAACCAATGAAATTAGAAGTAGTGTATATATCAATGTCACACAATATTTCGAACTGGTTGCTGCATAAGAGTATACCTCTGTACTTAAAGGTTTGTCTCACTAGTTTAAATTCTCACCAAAGACACTAAAGTTTGGAATTTTCAACTTTAAAAATAGTTAAATATTTGGAACTATTTTTAACAAACTTCCTAATTCTTGCTTCAATCTTACGCTGATAAAAAAGTATTTTGCCAACTCAATCTAACAGGAACATTTAGGGTAAGTTAGTAATAGCTATTTGTGTATTAAGACAGACAATTGCCACGATGCGCAGCGGAGCACGGCCAAATAACAAAGTACTTTCTTTCCGATGGATTTGCACACAAGATTTTTTATACGATCACATTATATTAAGAAAAATTAATATTATTTAAATAAGATACATATAAGATGGTTGATGATTTCATGGTTAAATATCTACTTACATTGTGAAAAGATGAAAAAAATATTAAGTTGATTCACTAAATAACATTCATTTGCTTGAAGATATGTATAATTTCGTCATAGCGATTCTAGAAATACCATCTTCCCGTAATTTTTAGCCGCGAATCCTACGTAAGCCTTAACAAGTAGTCGCTTGGTTATCTATTTTAATCAATACAAATTGACAAATTTGAATACTTCACTTCGTTCGGTCTTGTATTTCGGAAATATATTCTACATACTACCGTTCTCAAAAATGCTGCTTCATTCTTCTAAATGTGTCGGTATTTGTTAAGCTTATTTTCCGGAATACGTTTAAAATTCACTTCAGTTACTGACTGTTTATCATCATTAGGATTCATATAAATAGGAAAGAAGGGATGAGAGTTTAGAATAGCACGAATTTGGAAGAAAAGAATATAAAAATACTCAAATTTCTTCAAAGGTAAACGGATAAAAAATGAAATTAAAATTTAGATTTGAAATCTCGGTAAAATTATGTTTTAGAATTAATTGTATGTTGTTGAGTTCATTCAAAGCTCCTACAAAATTAGAGCCAATATCACAATAAATATTTGAAGATAAGCGTCGACATGTAGTAAATCTATGTAACATTTTAAAAAAGCTTTGGTATTTAAAGAGGAGACTCTGAGTACACTTTTTTGAATCAATTATTAATTCATCAAAATTATAACTTGTTGTGCTTAACATTTCTATAGAATCAGTGTTGAATATAAGAGCGTGTACTTTTTAATAATAAACCCCGCCTTCAATATTTCATTGTGAAATAAAATGTAGTAAAAAGAAATTCCACATTTTAACCTATTTTTCTCGATGCTCTCTTTTAATGCATCTAGCATTCTGCTACAATTTTTAAAGCTTGGGAGGTTTATACAAATACGTCTAGTACAACCACAAAACTAAACAAATTGACAGCAATTTAATAGAATTCGCAATTAAACATTCGCTGGCGATCCAATACGACTTTTTTAAATTAGACTTCGTCTTAATGATTCAGTCGCTCACTCGTTTTGATTGACCGAAGTTATGACTAAAGAAATTTTATTCTGCTGTCGTAAAAAACGAAAATAGCGCGCTGTTATTTTTTCGGCCAGCATTATTTATTACAAAATACCGGGTTATAGTTTTGTTTAAATACCTAATTGAACAATAAAATAAAAAATTTATGAGAATTCAATTAACTAAACTTAGGCAAGCTGAGTCTAGAGAAAAAAGAGCATTTGACGAATGCTTCCATAATTGGAAATTACGTCAATTTATCATAAATGGATAAATAATTTCAAGTTTACTAGAGACGAATTTTTCAAATAGTGGTCGTAAATCACTTAATATTCATTCTTGCTATATATAACAACACATTAGTACTGGAATCTAGGTCGCCTGAGAGATTCCCCTTTATGATTAAAAATGCCTCGCCAAGATCCCCTTTACAATTTGTTGGGAGTTGTAGAAAAAGGTCAGGAAGAGCCAAACCCCTCGACCGCCCTAAACCGAAACGCACATTTTTCTCCTTCTACATTTCTGAGTTCAAAGGTTTTCGTGGCTACGCCATATTCCACGCACCAGTTTCTTTCTACCATAAGTTAAAGGTATATTAGCTTTTTCAGATACACCTCTAACATTTAATGTCTCTTCACTATTTGTGTTGTCCATAAAAAAGCAGTTTCATTCTAAAAGTTAAATTAACAAAAAATATATTAACTTTATTTCGGATATATGGAAATTGTTTATAACAGTTCTCTAGACAACAATATATTTGAATTAATGTTAATCACTATTGTAAATAATAAATATAATGAAGAAAAAAAAATGAAAAGTTGACATAGATTAGAATGTAATCATTATAATTATTACCGCCTTTTTTAACCATTATAAATATGTACGAGGATGGGATAAATATTTTTCGGTCTAACTTATTGGCGATTTCAAGTACCGATGAGGGTGCTAGCGTAAATAAACAAATATGGTCGTTTACGAGTATTCTGTATAGCATCGTTATTGGCGTTATTTAGTGAAAATCGTTTTTTGTTCTGTATTTGTGCTTTTAGCGTTTTTAATTGTTTTATAAATTTGTTTAAACAATTTTAACGATGAGTGACGTTTTTGTTTCGTTGGCTTCCGTTTTTTCGCACCTTGAATGCAGTGCAGATGCTAGATGTATTGTAGAAGGGGAAGAAATTTTGAATGCTAAGCATATAAGTTAATTGGCAAAATATCCGAAACAGAGGCGTTTGTCGAGGTACTAGCCTTATGTTTAAAAACAAGAGCTCTTAAAGATAAAAAATAACAAGATATTTCATACTAAATTATCTACAGTAAATGATGGCTATAACACTTATATATATTTTTTATTTACTTCCTTTCTGCACGATAATTTTCATTTTTAAAATGTTTTCAACATACAAGCATACCTTTTTGTAATTGGTTTTCACATCAATAAAACCTTCTTCCAAGCATTTCTTTTATCTACTTCTTCCTTCTTTCCAAACAATTGGTGTTATGTATTGAAACTTTGGAAATGGATGGTGTAGCCGACATTTTCATGAACACAAGCTCTTACAGACAAACAAAGTTTATGATATACACAGAAAAGCATCTTCAAAGCAACCAAATAAACAACTAAAAAGAATCTAACAGACCTAAAATTGCAAGTAAATAAAGCAACCGGTGCAATGAGTACTGTGAAACTAGGTTTAAAAATATTCCGCTAGATAGCGTTTTCATTTTTAGAGTCGCCAAGAGGTAGCTTTTGATCAATTGTTTATGGTTTCGTTTAATGCCATATGTCGTTATTTTTACTATGAATTATTGTAAGTTTGTGTCCGGTGGTTTATATTTGACACCCCGCTATACTAATCAAGTTCTAAATTTAAAAATAAAAATGTCGTCCCTATATCTCAGAAATTGTGAATTTGACAACGTCGAAAATATAAAATTTGAAATCCATCTAATACGCACAGCCAAAATTTTGTTACCGTATGTTACAAGATGTCATAGGTATCTCCATGTTTGCATGCTTAGAAGCGCGATGTATATAAGTTTCAGAAATACGAGGTACCGAATATTTACCATAATTGGTTAAGAAACAATATAAAAACGCTGTTTGCATAGATTGATCTAGTTCACCAAACCGTGCTTATAACGTGGCCCATAGTTGGCACAAGAAATAATATCCTTATTTTAATATACAGTGCTTTTATTTCAAACCAACCAGTCGAAATAATTATTGATTTTATGTAATTTAAGAAAAAAAAAACATGACAATCACATATGACAGTTGAGGATATCGTAAACAAATGCTTCCCGAACGAATTTTTTGTTTTACTTAAATTTCCGTAAAATCAAAAGTTATTTTTGAACTATTTTTCGAGGAAAGTGAGAGCCAACAATAATTACAAAATAAAGTTATTCCTTAAAGGTTAACTGAATTATTTCTTGAAGAAATTACATTTGCGAAAAATGAGGAATTCAAATTTCAGACAAAGGCAATTTATTCTGCAGGATGGAAGTTCATCTGTTCATACTGATAAACCCTTAGACCCGTTGCAGACGCTACGAATTTGGACGTACGGAAGAAAGCGTTCGATTTTTTTCCGTACGATTGAATATCGCGGTGTGTGCAAACATCCATTTAGCCGCGTGGACCACTAGTTTGTAGTGCTGCTTCAAGCCGATCGTGCCGTGATCGTATCATGTGCAAGGGGCTATTAGTTTCTCCATGCCACTATTGGATTTTGGACGTACGACTTTTTTCCGTACGTCCAAATCCGTAGTGTCTGTAACCGGCCTTAGAACCCATTTACGAAATAAACATTTCGCACCTACTTTCTTAAAAAGACGGCGTTTACTACCGTTGCCAGTCAGACGAGGCCGACGAGTGATAGTCCAAGCATTACCTCATTCCGCTGGATATTTATTCTAACAATTTGCATTTACTTTTTATGTCAATATCAGTGTTTTATGATTGGTTGCTACTTAAAACGCGCCTTGTTTATGTCCGACAGACATGACTGAGTATTTGTTTCAGACAGCGTCAGAGTTGCCACTTTTTGGATATATCAATGTTTATATATTTTTTACATAGCTAAATATTTTTTATTAATTAAGGAAAATATTTTAATTCAAAATGAATGTAAATTTTTGACATAGAATTTGTAATGCGTAAGAAAATCTTGACAAATACCAACATATGTACATATAAGTCCCAGATAAAATGAATACTCGATAAGTAAGTCCATTGCTCTTCACTTGTTTCTCGTCATATGGGCTCCTTATTTCCATTCCTCTGGTTAACATCGTCGCCTACTATTATTATATCATCCTATTCCCTTATTTTGTTTATTATTGTTTTTCGCAATAAAATTCGTATACTTTAACATCATCTGCTCAATAAACTAGTACATATCTGTAAAGTCTATCACTTGGTTTATTTCTTTCTAATTTTTTTGCTTCCCCTACTGATTGTTCTCATTATGTCTTAGTTACTTTAATATCCAAGTTCTAAGTGACATTGACCTAACGCAATTTAAAAGATCTATTTTTTTTAATTAGAAGAATCAAAAGAGCAGTCCTCTAATTGTATATGTTAGGAAATAACTGTATAGATTTGGAATAAATATATAAAGACATACACGAATGATAGAGAAATAATTATAAAAGAGAGAAAACACATTACTAATATTTTTAAGTAAGGACACATCGAGGTGGGAACATCGTTCCAGTCAATTCGATGGTAACGTACCATCAGTCAGGGTCGTACCTCTAGTTCGGTGGAGACGGGACATATTATTGGGCGTTCTTTAAGGTTTCCCTTATTATATTTTAAATGCTCGCCAAACCTGTAGATATGTGTCCAATATTTGTATTTATTAAATGCTTTTGATTTGCTCTGTTAGTATAACATTATGTTAATCGGATGAACAAATATTTATATTCTTTTCTATTTTGGTCAATCAATTTTACACAATGATTTTTCAACAAGGGTGAAAGGTCATTTATTTCTTCTTCTCTTTGATCGCCCTTTTCCATAATTTCTAATTTTGTTTTTACATTATGTAACATTTTCTCCATTTGCTCAAATTGTGCATTATTTATTGATTTTAAAATTTTTATAGGTAAATTTTAATTTGACACAAACTACTGCCAGACAACAGTAATTCTAATTAATAATTTTTTGTATGACAAATATAAATGGCAAATTTTAACTGTGTTTTCGAGTTAAGAAATACGGTACATTATATCATGTAACAAGTTTTGTAAAAATAGCCTATTATTGTACTAGTACAAAAAAGTATTAATTTTATTACTAGTACGAAAAAAGTAATCATAGCAATGGATTAAAAAAAGAGATCTATGTAATCTTGATTTATTAGAACTGTCATTTTGATATTTTAGTGTTCAGTATTATTCCACTTTACACAATAGTACATTTAATAAATATAATGTAATAATGTTTATTTATTTAAAACTTATTTTATTTTCAAATCGTTAATGCAACTCTTCAAAACAAAGATTTCATAGAACACAAAACATTACTTGTCATTTCTCATCTGACAATTAAATTAACAGCCTAGTCTATTTATTCCGTTATTTATTTTTATTTGGCTAGTAACACAATATACTATTTTATATTTAAAAAAGGAAATATATCGAAAAAGTTTCACATTTTTAAAAATTCGTAACCATTAATTAACACTTTTTATAGAATTTATCGTACATCATTAGTTCCGCATGCCATCACAGATTTGTGGCCTCATCCATCAAATTCCGAGTGCGGCAACGTCGGTTGTTTGACCAGTTGATTGGCGCTTTGCAAAGCTAAATTCGTCTAGCTCGGTTGTTCTCTAGCGTCTACTCCTGGTAATTTTGAATGTCGTCTAGAAGTTGTTACAGACCAGTTTGGCGCAGTTCAAGGACGTCATGTTTGTACCTTAAGTCGATATCAGGCGGTACAGGCGTTTTGGTGCCAAAGCTGTGTTGCCAAACCAACGAAAATGCACCGAATATGTCAAAATTTTGGTAGAAGAGGCGATCTTGGTATATACACAGTGTTCCAATATTCGACCGACAACGCTTAACAGGTGATAGCCCTTGATAAATGATGAAGAATGAGTTAGGAACATAAACCCTTAAAGTGTTAAAGTTGCAAAAATAAAATTATTTTTTCTAAATATTCGGAAAACGCTTTTAGATTTTGAATTCAAACTTTGGACAAAGTTCCCTAATTCGTAACCTAAAATTTTAAAGTAGATTACAATTTTAAATCTTCATCCAGTGGCGTAGTGTAACCCTGAGGCGTAACTTTAACACCCCTAATTTGTACGCTACTGGCTAAGTCACCATTTTTTAAGCTTTATCTAGCTGCTTATTTATTGGAATTTATTCCTAATAATTCTACAAATTAGGAACACCTATATATGTATTTATACGGCCATATAACTTTTAATTTCCTACTTTAGCAGATACCAAGAAGAATGTAATATTTCTGAGTATTTTATTTTGAAACTTTTGGTTTTAATGTATAATTGATCCCAAACTAGTTTCGGACTTATCTTGCTGTCAATTAACCAGTTTACTTTTTTATAACGAGCTCTTTTCTTTTTTATGTTCTTTTCACCTCAGCATCGCTCTTATATCTATTAGCGGTTTCATTACACAATAGCATTATTCTTGCTATTACGTCGGTAGTGATAACAAGTAGGATTTTCATTCAACACGATTTTTTAATTTTTTAAATCTATAATTAGGTTGTTGTTTGTTATATATTTTTATAGATACTAGTTTATTATAAATCAATAAATTCAAGCTATTCTAAACTCTCCTTCCTCCTTTCCTATTTATATGAATCCTAATTATGCTCCTTCTGTATCACATGTTTACTTTCGAATGATTAAAATCATCTTCGTAAGACACCAACAATCAGTAACTGAAATGAATTTTAAACGTATTCCGGAAAATAAGCTTAACAAATACCGACACATTTAGAAGAATGAAGCAGCATTTTTGAGAACGGTGGAGTATGTAGAATATATTTCCGAAATACAAGACCGAACGAAGTGAAGTATTCAAATTTGTCAATTTGTATTGATTAAAATAGATAACCAAGCGACTACTTGTTAAGGCTTACGTAGAATTCGCGGCTAAAAATTACGGGAAGATGGTATTTCTAGAATCGCTATGACGAAATTATACATATCTTCAAGCAAATGAATGTTATTTAGTGAATCAACTTAATATTTTTTTCATCTTTTCACAATGTAAGTAGATATTTAACCATGAAATCATCAACCATCTTATATGTATCTTATTTAAATAATATTAATTTTTCTTAAAATAATGTGATCGTATAAGAAATCTTGTGTGCAAATCGAGCGGAAAGTATTACTTTCCGCTCTTAATACACGGAGAGCTATTAAATAAAGGCACATATTTTTTATTTTCAATAAAGCGTGTCTGTGTGTGTAAAAATAGCATTCGACGTGGCCCATTAGCCACAGAATGATATACGAAAAGTATATACGTCACAATAATAAATATATCAGTTTTATAGAAGGGAAAATCAAATATACTTTCAAAAAAAAAATAAAACATCACTTTCCGCTCCGTTGTACGGTTTATGTGTATTTAAAACTCGGTGAGCGTTTTCAAAATTTTATCGCTCTAGTGCCACAAAGCTGTCATTTGACGTTATTCCGCGGATAGTGATTGTAGAAAAAATATATTATACTCGTATATATTCCTAAGGCGAGGCAATTTGTCTTTTTGGCCTGGGAGACGTAAGCGCTAGAACGGGCTATCTGATACATATTTAAAAAATTGAAAAATATGCACAATATATAAATGTTATATTTCTGAAGCGTACGCTAATTAAAAAAAAAATAAGAAAAATGTCGGAATTTGAAAACTTGTCCATGTCGTGAATAGTGAAAAACAATTTTGATTGCATATGGTTGAGCAACACCAGCGATTGAATGAAAATGTTAAAATTGAACAAATTGGATTCCTCTATAAAAAAAAATAGTATCAGAACATGATATTGCTGTATGGAATAGGTTAAATAAATTGTACAAGTTTCAATATTTTGCATAAGCAATAGATCTCATTATTTTGTGTGTACGACCAATTTTGACATTGTATAAGATACTTAAATCGTAATTGTGTATTTTGTCTTTAATCGTAGTAATTTTGTATTTAATTAACCTGAGAAGTATTATTTGTATTGATTGATATTTGGTGTGCCATGTAAATTTGCTTGTTTCATTTATTTTGATAAAATATCATTTTTTATTCATGTAAACAAACATTTATAATACAACTCCACAAATTAATATTATAATAATGTATTGTTTTGTTTATATTTTATATTTACGTTGAATTTATTAGGGACTTCAGTTCGTTGTGTAGCTTTTTCGGCATTGATTATGGCTGCTAGTAATATAGGGTCATCAAAAGTAGTAGAATCTGTTCTAGTTTTGTTAGACTATTATGTCAACCCTGGACTACGTTGTTTCTATTACATAAATGTGTCATTCTGGGAACTATGTAGTATACTTCTGACTTCTAACAGATCATTACCAATCCTCCGAGAATTTTAATATAATTAGCAGTAGTGAACTTGATTTAGAAGATTTCAGTTTATTACATTGTTTCAGGATCATAATGAGTGCCCGAATCTTCTACACATTTGAAACATGCTTCTATATAATAAGCAGTTTTTATTACATTTGTAATATGTAAAACGCCTCTTTTGGCCCGATGGAATATTCTTCCATAGCTGGTACACTCTATTTTAGTTGCTTAACGAATGATTTTTCTATATTTCGAAAAGTATATTTTCTCAAGGATAAGTTCTTAAAAATTAACGTTGTCAACTAATAACTAATGAAGTTGCTTCAGTGCGAAGACGAGGGTAAATTTAACAATGTTTGATTAGAGAAATTATTATATTCTAAGAGTGTGATACTCAATATTGTAAATCCTTACGCACCACAAAATGACTGCGCGGATACAAAAATATAATAGTTTTAGAACTGGTCAGAATAATACTGATTTATAAAAGTGTTTTGGGCTGAAACTTCATTGATTATTTATTTAACTAAACAAAACCAAGTACAATCCTAGTCAAAAGGATTCAGTGATCAACTCTAGTCATCTCAATCTCTGAATCTGAAAATCTTTCACATAAACTGAATAACATCTAATCAGCACTTATCTCCAACGGATATAAAAAATCCCACACACAAAGATCTATTTCCAAATTCCAAGAACCTAGACTTAAGCATTTTCCTTCAGATCCTCAACTACAAACTCTTACAGTAGATACAAGGTGACACAGAATAACGCGAATTTATGAAATGCTTATTGGTAGCCATTAGAAGGTGGTAGCACTGCGGGTTAGTCATATTTAGCAAGTAAACTCTCCACCATTTTAGTAACCATAGATCAGTGGAACGGACTACAGCGTGCGTTAGCCATAAAAATGTTTAATAAAAACAATGATAGTTTGGAAGCTGCGCAGAGGGAGTTTCGACGTTTTTATAATTTAGAGAAAAACGCTGGCAACTACCCCAAGACAACGAAAGATAGGACAGGTTGTATCACCTCACTTAGCCCTTGGGGTGATATCTTGAGGGAAGAATGTGGTCGAATGTTTCAGAGAATTAATGCGAGAGGTCCTGTCTGGAGACAGGGGGTGGTGGAATGGGTTCCCCATCTTCTATATCAGTAAACCCGATATGGAAGATAAGAGACCCGGGCTCAGAATGCATGTGTTTTTTTGCCTCTGGCTGCCTTGAGTAGTTAAGTTACCGTGAGCATCTCGCCTCCTGAAGAAGCCGCTTATGATAGACGGTGAAATGTTGAGAAACATCTCAAAAATGACGTGTTCTTTCAGAAGCAATAATCCTCAGCTAATGATTGGCTAAGAATCAAAATAAGAAATAACACACATTTTTAGTACAAGTATTTATTTTTGTATACTACTTATACAAACATTTATTTTTTATTTTATGCTTATCATTTTCCCCAAGGCCAATTTTAAAAAAATATCTAGTCTGTTGCAATTCAAGTTTGAAAGGCGGAACAACAATTTGTGGATGGCAATGTTTATGTTACGAAATCAGAAGAAATCCCGCCGGGAGAGTACTAATAATCTAATCGCATACACAGAGACCCGCAATTATTAAGATAATTAAAATAACTGTATAGCTCCACATGAGAATTGCAACAATGCTTGCGTCTGTATCTGTGCCTCCTTGACATGTGCCTGCAATATTAATTATAAAACTAACCTGTTACCTCTCATAGACAGCGTTGCCGTTAGGAATTTTTTTATTGTACTGAAAACTCCGTTGAAATTGTGCACCCGCTGCAGTATGAAGGATTTAATTATACAAAACACGGAAATAAAATCGTTTGCAAGAGTCTAAAATATTTTTCTACTTCCACTATTGTTAGTGAATAGTTAGGTACATCTATAATTTTCATTGGAGCAAAGTAGAAGTAACGCTTTATATAATATATAAAAACGAATGTTATGACGAACAGTTTTGATAGTTCTATATTTGATATTTTACAAAATATATGATAATAAAAAAATTATTCCATTTTTAATAAATGTTTGCATATATCGAACTTAATCTCTAACTTCGTATTGCAAGCAAGGCTCGTAGCTGACAGTAAATTCTATGGGCCAAGCTAATCTCATCAAGTCTATCGCAAAGAGAGTTGAATAAGGCATGTGAAGAAACCGGTTAAGCCAAAAGACCAAGCTACCAATTGTGGACCAGATCCAACTAAATCCAGATAGCTACTGGGCAAATCCAGACAACTACTGAAGACTTCAAAGACATTATCCTCAATCAGGGTGGGAGACTGAGAAAGAATAGAAATCATATGTGTTGATCAGATGGAGTTTATGACTTAATTTATAAGGAAGTAGTTTGTGGAAGGCTAACGACTCTGTTAGGAGTTAGGCGAGTGGAAAATTGAGGGATTGAAAAAGGAGCTGAGCAGATCTAATTGCTAGGCTTTACCATTGTTTTATCTCATTTAATGATTTGTTTAGTGTATTATCTTTGGTTATATACTTATCAGGAAAACGAACAAAAACACTTATTCTAACAGTTTATGGCTTTGTAGACACTGCTTTGTTCGTTTTTTGTTTATAACGACAGATTTTATTTTGATATTTATATCCATGTTATAAATTTCCTCCAACCTATTGCGGATTTCTAGGAATATTTTAGGATCCTGATTGTTGTCTTAGTTAATAACACGTCGTAAATTTGTAAAACGTAATTACAACTTGCGTCTCTTGTTGGTCTACCGTTTTTTCAATTTTACAATTCTCCTTTATCTTATATGTCGTTTTAAAAACAAACATGTTAAATAAACAAATCTGTTACTAAGTGGATTTTCGGATCCATCTCGAAAAATGCCGAAGCAATTGTATAGCCCTACTAGGCGTTCATAGCTTCTTTAGTATAACAATTTGAGAAAGAATGTGATAACAATAGACCTGTGCTATCCGTAAATGCTATCAGAGAAGGAAACTCAACACTGAAAGACAGAAACATCAAATTAATCCTTTTTTCCAAATGTATGTTCTCTTAGAATCATAGAACAAAAGTAATGAAGCATTATAATCACCTGTAATAAAAGCGGTTTAAATAGTTACAAATACGAGAACTAGTACTATTCCAACTATTATTTACAACATGTATAAAATTTAGTTTATCAACAAATTATAAATATATACGTATTTTAAAAGTCATCAGACAACTTACTAAAAGGCATAGGTTTCAAATCGAAAAAATATTAACCTAGGAGAAGAATTATGGAATATCCTGGTCTGAAATTATCATTTCAAAAAAACAAAAATAATAGTAGAATTTTAATTAAAATTATTAACTACTTGAAAAATAATTCGATATAAGAAAATAAGATTTAATAGTTTATAAGGCAAAACATTTTAAGTTTTCTTTAAAATGTAAACTAATTATAACTTCAACGCGATAAGAATATTTAGTACATGCTGTTAAAAATAAAAGTGTCAATAACTGAATATAATTTAAATGTTGTTTCCGTCATTGTTTATATTTCTCACTTGTAAACACATTTCGTTATCTAAGGCATATTAAGTGTTATGTTTATTCTTAAACACGAAAATAGTCTTTATTATATATTGTGCATTTATATGCAAGATCTAAAATATTTATGTTGCTATAATTTTCGTTTATTGGTACATAAGTAAACATACAGTGTGTACATAAAGTATGGAATAAATTCATTTTAAGTTAAATAAACAATTTTGAGAAAAAATCCTGAGGCAGGTCGGTTTTTTATTTTAATTTAATGTATTTTTACATAACAATGAAATATACAGGGTAAACCATTTGTGGGTAACGATGTTATCGACAATTTTTTTAAATGGCACACCCTATATATTTTATTTTTTTTAGATTGCCAATTTCAAGACGATTCCAAAAATATATCATACTTGTGTTGGGTAATTAATAGTTTTGAAGATACGATAATTTTAAAATTATTATTATTGTAAAAACTTGTCAGGTGTAAAAAGTTGTGATAATAAGTCAGTAGGCTACTCTTTAATACTTAATAATGACAGTGACACTCGTGAAGTGTAGTACCAGTTTAGTTATTCTAAATTTGCTTGTTAACACTTTAAAAATGCGTTTATCTATAAATTAAAGGATTGAAGTTCTTATGTTAATTGGTTGTGGCGATAAGATGCGAACTCAACAAGAGGTATCTGCTATGTTTAATAATAAATATCCAGAACAACCTATAAGTCAGTCAACAGTGAGCAAAATTGAAAAAAAAATTAGAGAGTTTGGTACCGTAGAAGATCAACCTAAATCAGGAGGCCGTCCAGCACTTGCCGAGGATACTAAATTAAACGTTTTATTGGCTATGGAAGAAAATCCACACAACACTCAGTCGAGAACATGATGCTCCTTTTACTTCTATTCATAAAGTATTAAAACATGAAAATTGGCATCCCTTTAAAGTACACCATGTACAAGAACTGTCAGATGACGACCAGGATCGTAGAAAGGAATTTAGCGAAACTTTTCGCAAAAAACGTTATGTGATGAATGCACATTTACATTAAACGGTCAAGTCAACAGAGAGAATTGTAGATATTGGGCAAAGGAAAATCCTAAATGGATGAGAGAACATCACACTCAATATCCACAGAAGGAATTGTTCGAAACCAAATCATTGGATCCTATTTTTTTGATGGAACTGAACGGGCCAACTTATCTGAAATTTTTAATGAACTTTTTGTTTCAAACTTTAATGAATTTATTCCCTAGTGCAAACATTCCCGGAAATATTGATGAGAGTCTGTGGTATCAACAAGATGGGGCGCCGCCGTTCAAACGTATCTTGACAAAGTTTTCTCCAATAAGTGGATCGGTAGACGAGAACCCATTGGTGGCTACCAAGGTCACCCGATCTTACGCCATTAGATTTCTTTTTGTGAGGTTATCTAAAAAATGTTGTGTATAAAAGTAAAGGCGACGACATAAATGATTTAAAAGATAATATTTCGCAGGAAACCATTAATAAAGTTCAGCAGGAATTTATTGATCGCTTAGGACACTGTCAAGTACAAGAAGGAACAATTCGAACACTTACTGTAATTTATTTTGTGGCACTTTATTGTTACTGTTGTACAATTTTGTTATTTTAATTTATTTAAAGGTCTTCAAAAATACAGATTTTAAAATTATCGTATCTTCAAAACTATTAATTACCGAACACAAGTATGATATATTTTTTAAATCGTCTTGAAATCTGCAATCTAAAAAAAATTAAATATACAGGGTGTGTCATTTAAAAAACTCTCCATGATATCGTTACTCGCAAATGGTTAATTGTTATGTAAAAATACATTAAATTAAAATCAAAATCCGACCTGTCTCAAAATTGTTTGTTTATTTATGTACACACTGTATAATATACATCACTAAATACTTTCTTTCAAAAATTTACTTTTTTGTAGCGTTTGATAAAATTATTTCGTGACTTTCTTTTAGAATTATGTCTAAATGAAAAACATATTTTACATTTTTTAATGCGATTACTATAAAATATGCTATTAGAATGTCGATATACACATTATGCGCCAGTTGAGGTGTAAGATTTGTTTTGAATTTAAAATTTGACTATCCCGACCCCAGTTCCTTAAAAAAAACAAATTTAAACTGTCTATAATAAATATTTTTAGAGTGTACACATGAAATAAACTATAATTTTTTAAACTCTCAGTTGGATGCCAAATATAGGGTAAATGTAGGCATACAATTTTTAGGCACGTCACTGTGCGCAAACTAATTAAACGACCTTGAATTCTCAAATTAACAGCTAGAAACAACCGTGCAGAGTATATCTACTTGTGATTACCAGGCCATTGACGTAATTATAGGAAAGGTTAGACGGTTTGGTGCCTAACAAATTACAAATTTTCTATTATAGCCTATTCATTCTATTGATGCAAAAGCAGCCTCTCGCCTAGACGCAACAATGCTATTTTTAACACCCATAAACAATGAAAAAACACCTATAGACCCATTAATCGTTCTAACCCTCTATGAATACGCGTCTGTTCATTAATTGAATTTGATAATTACCAAAACTTAGACAACAATATTACTATTTGAATTATTTCTATTTATACAGTTCCGTAATATACATGTACATTACATTTAGTTACTATATGCATATTTATGATTGGTTTTATTTATATTTAATATGTCAAGCTTTACTATGGTAACTTAATTTTTCGTATTTTTTTTCATTTGCCATGGGTTCCTTTGTACTTGGCTAATAAAAAACTATAATTTTTGTGTTATCAAAAAATCTGTTTCTATATTCTGCAAACATCAATACTCCTTTACCTCAACAACAAACTAGTTTTTAGAATGAAGGTGCAAAACGTCAATATTCACCACCACTCTAATTTTACCATGGCTCGTTTTAATTGTACCTTTTTCAAACTGTTTTTCGTTAAACGCAGTTAACTTGTATTATGATTTTGGCTCCGAAATTAAAGGAGCATCATCTGTAAAATTTAAATACAAATATTAAAAAATAAGTAATCTGTTAGCCACTCAATGAATCTAATTATATTTTATTTTTATGTAAAGTCTGTTATGCACCTTCTGTACCTTTCTTTTACTATTGGTTCAATAAAAGCATATAGAAAATTTCATCACATTTTTCCCGAAACAACTTTATTTTATGCGATAATTCAAGAAATTATAGTCCGATTTTATTTTTCTTTAACGAAAATTTCTATAATAGCAGTAGTAAAAAGTCTGTAAGTAACCATTTTCTTCAGTTTTGAAAATTAGTATTTTTTGAGGATACTTAAACTAACAAAAAAATTCTTAAAAACCGATCTTCTAAATGCTACACCATTTGACCAATTTTTTAGTCTTTCACAGTGTTGTTTTCCCTTACTTAATACGGTTTTATTTGGTTTTATCCAACTGTCTGAGAAATAGAATTTCCCTTAACAAAACTGTTCCTAGACCATAAATCGATTAGAGGATTAGAGGAATAAAACAACACTAATCATAAAACCAAATATTTGATCTTCTATTTCATCGGTATGGAGGAAAAAGCCAAAATTGAAATTGTCTTAAAAGTTAGTCATCCGATTATAATAAATTTAAATTCTATAGATTTTGACGACTCTCATCAGGGATTTCTGCGGATTAAATAGATTCCTGTACTTTAAATAAATAAGTAAGTATTAACATGTTTATTTAAAAAAAAAATCGAGGAGGTAATTTATCATATTACAATTCCAAACAATAACTTACTATATAGCTATGCCCCTATAAAAAATATAATTGATTGTTTCGACCCGATACTAACAAAAAATGGAAACTTAATAATTATTTAACAAAACGCGTAAACCACTGATATAATCTAGGGAACATTCTTTAGTGGAAATTGAAGTAGACCAATAAAGTATTCATAATCTAACGAAAAATAATTTGGCTACGTAATGTTGGTTTGCTGCATTTGCCTGCTTCTTGCAAACCGGGATAAACTTTCAAAGCTATGATTGGTAATCTGTACAGTTTAATGTTAGTAAAATAGGTATTTGCCCGTTAGCTCTTATAAGGCGTATTTTATAGTAGTTTGTTCACGTGGATTTATTGTCCTCTTCAATAATTTTTCAGATTATGGGATATTATTCTGGAGAATATTCAAATATGCTTTAATACTATCATAATAAATAAGTACCCTTAATACGATTATCATGACACATTCCTTCTGACACTATCCTCCAGTCTATTGAAAGGTAACAATAATTGAAATGAAATAAAAGGAAGCCATACAAAAACTTTTTCAACATGAGGCGCATGTTAACGAGATTAACAAAGATCAAAAGGTCAGACACAAATTTGCATAACATTCACTGCATAGTCGCATACTAGTAGTAACAATAGAATTATATATTTTAGTGCTATTGTAAAGAACATAATATATACCTAATTTTATTTAAAAAAATTCTAGAATTACTAATTATATTAACAAAGTTATTTTAATGTATTTAACAAAAAAAGACAATTATTGGAAATTTATAAAATATTCTTACCTAATGAAAATAATACTGGTTTCGTACCTGAAACAAAAAAAAGAAGATGATTAGGTGTTATATCAATGACTGGTTTCAAATATTATTTACAATTGATTTACTGATAATTTCTTATTTATACACATCAGCCTTCAGATTTCAGCATTGTATCAAACAATCTTTAAAAGTTCAATCGAAATCATCTGGTCTTGTGACTTTGTTATTATCATACTACATGATAGACATTTGCATTTTTGGTAGTTTTGATAGTTAGATTTTCCAACCTTCCTCGTTTTTACATATTTTTCTAAGCAATATAAAATTACTTTCTCGATTAATAATGCAGTGAAATGTCAAGATTAATTATTGGATTGGTTATTTAGGCAGTTGTTAATATATAGAAAGTTTCACATCCTAACTTAGATTTTACAATGTATTTATTTTAAAACTTACCACCCCCTGTAATTTAAAAACCGAAAAATATTTCAGAATTCGCCGGGACACGATTTTTATTTTAGTGGGAAACATGTTTGACAGTCAAGTGGTCTTGATATGTTTATCCGCCTAATCCCAGTAACTCCTATTTTAAAATCTTAAACAGAACTACCCCACTTGTTATACATCATTTGAAAGCCCTTTTCACGGCAAATACATCAGTGCACCATTTTTCGAAATTGATCGAAATTTGACAAAACGATCGACCAAAAACCACTTAGTTGACAAGAAAACATGTATTTATTTATTTATTTATTGAAGAAATTATTTACAGTAGTTTAAGCGTGTAGGAAAAGAAACTGATTCTTGCGCCTGTGCCTTTTTTTGTAATGGAACGTGAAAAAGATATTCCCTAAGCAGGTACCTATTGAATTGCAATGTTTACAGTTGGTTTTAGGGTAACAGCTCAAATATTTAACGAGAGGCATCGAGATAGAAAGATAGAAATATTTCGCATGTTTATGTTCTACAACTTTTGCAAAAGTTCAGGAAACTGGATCTGTAAACAATGCTAAACGAAATAAACCTAGAGTTTTAGATGAGACAGATCATATTGAAGTGATGGGTCATCTTGCGGCAGATCCAACTACTACAATTAGAAAAGTTTTAAACCAAACTGGAATATCAGTTGGCTCAGTACACAAGGTAACAAAAGTACGTATGTTTTATCCCTATAAATTGCAAATACTTCAAGAATTGTATGAAGATGACCCTGATCGAAGATTGTAATTTTGTGAAATAATGTCAGAACAGATTAATAGATCACCCAATCTACTGAAAAATATTTGTTTTTCGGACGAATGTACTTTTTTCCTGAATGGTCAAGTGATAGCAAAATTGTCGTTACTGGTCAGATTTTAAAATAGGGGTTGCTATTGGTTAAGAGAACAAACATATCCAGACCGCTTGACTGTTAAAAATGTTCCCCCCTAAAATAAAAATCGAAGTGTCCCGGCGATTCTGAAATATTTTGCGGTTTTTAAATATCAGGGGGTAGTAAGTTTTAAAAAGAACACAGTGTATTAAAATTGTGTACCTAGCAATTAATAGTTGGAGCTAAATTAAGGAAAATCTTGAGATTTAAAGAAAACAAACAGCATTATTCCAATAATGTATACGTTGCTAATATTGAGAAACCTTTTCAGAACTTAGCATTCTATTTTTTATTCCAATCACAAAAATTAGTAAAATCCACCATGTAGTGGTAAAATTGTATGTGGGTTTTTTGTATAAAATGTAAAGATCAATAAAATAAAGTCAAAAAAAAATATTGTTCAAAAGCAATTTTGCCTGGGGAGTCTCATCTATGAGAAGATCGTCAATATAATCCTATTCGCTTCCGTTCTCGACGTCTCCAGCAGCCACCTTTTCATAACATTTTTTAGATTCTTGATGAGTCAGTAATTTCAAAAGATGTAGAAAGTATTTAGCCTTTGCCTCCTTGACTGATAACCTTCCAATATAGGAAGCGCTTAGGGTACAAATGCGTTCAAGGTATTCCTTGAGGTTTTTTCTTCAGTTTTAACTAAATTAATGAGAAGACGAATTGTTCAAAAAAAACCATGCCTTGTGGTAGATGATATCAGGTGTTCTTTAGAAATTTGTATCTTCTAACATGGCCTCATTGGAAGGGGAAGCTTCAGGAGGAAGAAAGAGAAGCCAAGTAATTAACCCAATTTTCAAACTTAAATCCGTTATTGCTACAGTCAGTTACGTGGAGTGCTTTTGTACAGCTATTTCCCTCTAGTCATCGAGTATTTTGATTCCTGTAAGAATGGTCTCTCACCGAAAAAATCACTTTTATGTATCCGAAAGGTTTTTTACCATCACCAGATGGTACAGAAATATTATAATGGTGTAGTTCTGGTTTTCTCCAGCACAGGAATCGCAATATATTACAAATTACTTAATTGGCATATGTAAAAGACGGAAAAATCAAGTGGATCTTCCCAAGAAGGTGTGGAGTAAAGTGGTTTTCTCCAGAGCACCGAAAATTAAAAAAAAAATACTGTAAAATGGTTAGAACCCTGGACTCTTCAAGTGTATTGCAACTATCCGAGGTTAGGGACTTGTTAACACCCATATCGTTTGCAATCAATTTTGAGTGAAAGCGCTGTAAAATTTCAAAATTGTAGTGACTGACGCTACCACGACGGTAATTAGTCTTTTACTGTCGGATATTTCTAGTTTTGTTTCCTTGTATTTTCCATATTGTTAACCAACTTTTGAGATTATAATTTGAAAATGTTGAGATGCTATAGCAGAATTTATGGAAGAAGCCATGATTGTTGTATCATCAGCAAAGGTGCCTATAGTTATGGGTGGTGTCAAGATAAGATTTGTGTATTTTACAAAATTGATGTGGCAGCATTTTTTTTGTTTATATAATAATCCCTCTTACAAGACAAGAAATCATCCTCATTCAACTTTTGAGCTCAAGTAAATATCACATCTTTATATTTAAATTTAGATTATTCAAAACTTAGGGATATTTCTTTACTGATTTGTTTCACTGAGCATACTCGGTACTTGCGAAATCCAGCAAATACGACTTATCCATCCAAATAGTGGTCGGTCGCAATACTTTGGCTTCTACTGCACTAACCCATCAAGCTACAAAACAATACTGAATAAAATTAACTTTGGCAAAAAATATTTTCGCGTCTATATTTTTTAGTCCTCATAGTTCGCTGAAGTCTATTCTTGAATGTGTCAACTTGTTGCCGTTTCTTGTGGCGCAATTATTTGTTAATGTTTTCTTTTATTATTTTAAATTTAAAACAATTAACAATCTTCTTTGTATGAAATTATAAAGAAAATCTTACATAATAAAATACTCAGACAAATATTATACTGAAACAAAATAAGGAAATGTAACTGGCCTATTAGCTGCGTGGTTGCATAAGAGCATTACCTTGATGTCCTAGAGAATAACTATAAATTAAGAACATTTATTTCAAACGGCACCTGATTTTTATTCCAATAACGAATGATATAATGTCACGACGTCTGACCAATACATTAGAATTAATAGTATTATACTGTGGTAAGTTCGCAGAAAAAAATACTCTTTCAATGAATAATAAAAGAATATTGAATTTTCTGTGAAAATGTATTATTTTACCAAATTCAATTTTAAAATCATCGGAAGTTTTAGTTACAGAGACCGAGTTAATAACGGAACTTTTGCCCATTGTACCTTTTATATGATAAAATATAGCAACGCGCTACCCTTAACTCGTTCACAAACACAGGAATAAAGTAACCTAACTACGTACTCGATGTTTTTAAAACTAATTTTACTCTTTCCTCAGCCGATTACCGGTTCAATTGGCGCACAGTGTTGCTGTTCACCAGCTTATGGCAAAATGCTTTACTCCACATTCTCACACTACCGATGGAGAATATGTAAAAAGCCACAATCATCAGAAATTATTGTCTTCTACGTGACCGATATGTAATTTCACCAATAGGTAAAACCTAAAGCAGAATGTTATCCGGTGCCGGTAAGTAGTATTATTTTTAATAGGTGTTAATACTCGAAACTTCATGCCGAGTATTAATTAAGATTGTTTGTCTAAGTAAGTTTTTTTAACCTATAAGTTACATTAGCAATAATCTAAATAAAATTGCTATAGAAAGTAAAGAAATAAAATGATAGTTCCTTAAATAATTGATTAATTCAAACAGACATTTATACAACGAAAATGTTAGTACACTAAATTTACAGTGTTTGCTCTATATGTCTTTCTTGTGCATTCATTCAAACAGTATCCAGTTTTTTTTTTGCATTCAATTTATATGTATAGGTATTTTGAAGTTAACCTCCCTCTTGAAGTTCGTTATCTAACTATTCGAAAAACTGTTATAGAATGCTTCGATATTTTTCTGTATTGTTTCATCAAAAAAATAGGCTATATTTCTTAATATTACGCACTGGAAACCAATCATGAACAAGGCATTGACAAACTCATAAATACCGTCCACATCGAACCGAATTCTCTTTGTAGTACCACCGACTCGTAACGAACTGGTTCGTCTGTCTCAGGGATAGCCCGAGGCTGTTTGCCGCGGCTCGGAGCTCAGATATATACCCACCTTAACAGGTCCACATAGGAAACATTCGTTCTGCCTCGCCTTACCACATACGCGTTTGTGTACACCCACTTTAAATTCAATACCTGCAAGTGGCGTTAATTTTTTACAATATTATATAACCATGATATTTTATATTTTTGACAGTTTGTTTATACAGGGTGTGTATATATCTAGAAAATTTTAAATTGTAGTTGCCACAGACATACATACACTCGCCCAAGGAATGTTTAATATCTTTCGTAGTTTCCCCACTAGGCTCCGTTCCGTTAAGGGTGGCGCATCCTGCGTATCACATTGGAGAAAAAACTCATTCGAATGAACGTTTCAGAAAAGTGTTTGTTACTATTTAAGTGCAATCCAAAATAATTTTTGGGCAGAAGTATAACTATGAACGAGACTTGTGTTTACTATAACACACTGGAGGCGAAACATTATTCAACACAATGGCCAGCTAAAGACGAACCAATCCCAAAAAAAAGGCGATAAACGTATTTATCGGCCCGAAAGGTTATCACATCGATATTTTAGGATGTTAATTACCTTGAAAACGGTAAAATCATAAACAGACGATGTTATGCTAGCTTGCTTGATCAGCTGCAACAGAAAATTCTGAAGAAAAGACCTGGATCATTGGAAAAAAAATTGGTTCTATCAGTATATTATTGCCATGGCTAAAATTAATGAATATTAATTAAGTGAGCTTTGAATTACTGCACCCTACTAGATTTGCCCACTTTGGGCATCATTTCCAAACTTAAAAAAATCATGCTGGCAAGAAATATACATGTGATTTGTTATTGCCACCACAAACGCTTTATTTTGAAGAACTGAATGGATCGCTTGTATAAGTGGCATAAACGTCATTGAATTCGTTCGGCAAAGTGTATTTAACAACTAATAGACTATGTAATAAAAGGATTTTTAACTCCATAAAGAACAAGAAAAAATTTAGTCATACAAGGAATAATACATGTTAATGAACTACCCGTTGAAATTATAGAGTGAAGAAAAGAAAAGAAAAGATATTTTAAAAAATATTAATCTATTTTAAACAAACTACATTGACTATACACTGTTCTTTATTTTAAAACTTACTACCCTCTGTAATTTAAAAACCGTAAAATATTTCATAATTCGCCGGGACACGTCGATTTTTATATTAGTGGGGAACATTTTTGATAGTCAAGTGGTCTTGATATGTTATCCGTCTAACCCCCAACAACTCCTATTTTAAAATCTTAAATAGAACTATCCCACTTGTTATACATAATTTGAAAGCCCTTTTCACGGCGAATACATCAGTGCATAATTTTTGGAAATTTGTTAAAATTTTAGAAAACTATTAAAAAGAAAAAAATTAATAGGAAATACTAGCTAATAAGCCTTTATTATTTTAGTAAGTGTTCAAAATGTTTACAATTTCTTTCCATACAATAATAAAGACCTCTCGCACTGGTGCTGTTTTGTAAACCACTGATTTAAGATGACCCCATAGAAAGAAGTTATTTGGACTAAGATCAGGAGATCTTGCAAGCCATTTTATGGCCCCTCTTCTTCCTCTCCATCTGTCAAAGAATGTGGCACTCAACCAATTACGCATAGGTATAGCATACTTGATTTTCCAACGATTCGGTGATAAGTACGTCAACTTTGTCCCGCAGCATATTTAAATAAATCTCCCCGGTAAGAAAACCGTCTGAATAGATGGGGGGAGGGAGGGTTTCATCTGACCAGTAACGACAATTTTGTTGTTCACTTAACCATTCAGGAAAAAAGTATATTGGTCCGAAAAACAAATATTTTTCTGTAGATTGGGTGGTCTATTAATCTGTTCCGACATTATTTCATAAAATTGTAAACTTCGATCAGGGTCATTTTCATACAATTCTTGAAGTATTTGCAATTTATAGGGATAAAACATACGTACTTTTGTTACCTTGTGTACTGAGCCAATTGATATTCCAGTTTGATTTAAAACTTTTCTAATGGTAGTAGTTGGATCTGCCGCAAAATGACCCATCACTTGAATATGAGCGTCCTCATCTAAAACTCTAGGCTTATTTCGTTTAGCATTGTCTACAGATCCAGATTTTGCAAAAGTTGTAGCACATAAACATGCGAAACATTTCTACCTCGGTGCCAATCGTGAAATATTTGAGCTGTCCTTCGCGCACATTCATTTTCGTTTTAGGATTTTATTCCAATTAGATGATCTAACTAGAGAAAAACTTACGACTTGGCGGCAATAAAATTTACAGTAATACTTTTATGTAAGTATTTGTAATATCATAAAAGCAACGAAGCAAAAAGCAAGGTTGTGTATCTTTTTTCCAACGAGTTATATAACCTAATTTCCAGAGATTGTTGATCAGAAGTTAGAATAACGCCAAATTCTATATATTATTCGCATTAATTTTATTACAAGTTTTTACATTATTGTTCAAAACAAAAATAAACCAATGGTTATAAAGAAATCTTGTCTTTAATATTAATAATTACAAGATTGCTCTACCCTAAAATGGTACCACAATAATACCTATACGTAAAAAGAGTAGGATCTACGCTATTATTATTTTCATTTTTCATTCAATGTCCTAATTTATATTTTTATAATAAGTGTCTGCAAAAATTACCACACTTTCAATTTTTGTTTGTACTGGTAAATGTATTCTAGATCTACTTCTGAAAATTCAATTTAGTTTATCTTTGAATAAAAAATGCGCCAAAAGCAGTGTAGTTACTACGAAATACATCCACAGCAAGATTTTGTGAATGGATTCATTATTATTTTTAGAAAGGATGTATCGTTGAATGAGAATAAAATTAGTTACATTTGTTAAATTTATCTATCATATACGGTATGAGAATTTCTTAATCGTTGAATAAATTACATTATATTTTAGTTTTTCGAAGAAACATGAAAGACATAGAGACAATTTTTATACCCTTTCCTGTTTATTGCTTACACTTCATTTTTGATAGAAAAATTACATTTGATATAAATTTGAATTGTTCTGCAATTTTCCCTATTCGCGAATTAAAATACCACGTGTAACATTAGAATAATAAATGTTATGTGTATAAACAACATACATTTTTCACTGAAAATTACATTGTTACACTCCTTGTTTGCCATTATTTAAGATTATAACAGAATTCATATTAAATAAGACAATTTTCAACTATCACTTTTACAACACAATAATTAAAATCTAAATATTTTCTTTAGACAAAATATAAACCTAGCAAATATAAAAATAAAACAAAAGACAAAAGAAGATATTAGACTATAAAACAGTCACTAACTGAATTTTAAAATCCCCAATCATTAATAAATAATTTTAGAATAAATTAAAAGATACAACGTTTACATAAATGTACAATAACGACACAGACAGCCAAAATTAAGTCAGTTAACAACATTTAGTTTATCTTATCTAAGAACAATTAGTTATCTCACATTATCTATCATTTTTATTTTCGTATTCAGAGAAAATCCATATATACGAAATGAAAAAATAATAAAAAATTGTTTTATTTTTTTAAGTTTTACAGTGTGTTTCACATATAAGATCTACCCTTCTTACTACTTCCTGGTGATAATATTTCGCTGAAAAACAAAAAACAAGGGGCCCGGATGAGTTCACTCCCGTCTTGAGCAGGTAGTTTTTTCATGGATGGAATTCATGCCCAATATAGGTCGAGATCACTCCAAAGAGAATTTGTATTAAAGATTGATTAAATGGTATTATCATTGTGAAATTAGAAGGTTGTTGCCAAATACTATTTCTATCCTTAAAATTATGGGGAATTAGTGGTATTTATTTTCCTCATAGAGAGTGTAGCATATTACGAAAGCAAAAACCTAACTATGTAAAAGGTATTAATAAAAAGTACAAAATAAGGAAATCATTCCCATATAGAGCGAATCATATGATAACTATTAGGACTTAGAGTAAGCGCAGATTATTTGGACAAAAATATGAGGATTGGACCAAATATGCCTTAATAAAATATTGCTGAAGCAAAAGATGTTAAATTTGAAATGTTCTTTTTTGTTTTTTTTTTTAATAATTTTACAATATATTCATAAATTATTACCACAATTGGCACAGAGGCATACCTTTAGACAAAGAATAATATTTAATGTTTTACATGTTGACACAGAGGGCGCCACATAAGCGATTTCCAATGATGAAACTAGTTAGTACTTTTGATTAGAAAACATGACCTAAACTAAATTTTTATATGAAACTGTTATACTTATTGATACATGATAGATTTAAACCATTTTCCAAAAAAAAAAAACGCAAGTGAATAGTTCCAAGTATCGGAAAGGAATTTCAAATAATATGTGCTTCCTTCAAATTTGCAATTTAATTGTTAAATAATATTTGTATAAGTAAAATCTTTATCATATTATTTTCTGAATATTTGTATATTTTTTATTTGAAATGTATTGCAAGTGAATATGTAACGAAATTTTTATTTTCTCATTGTTTTCTTTCGTTTTGTTATAACAACCCGTAAACTTTACCAGCTAGAAAATTAATATTCTGGAATAAGGGCAATTATGGAGTGTAACGACAAAAAGTAATGACTTACACATAACGAAAAAATTAAATAGCAGTAGGAATGCTAAAGTAATTTAGAAGACTGAATTTGTGTTAGTGCCATGGTCAATTGATATGTGAATTGTAGGTTACAAAACCTAACTCATTTCAGCACCCGGGTGCCATTCTCTAGGAGGATGTATAAATATGCGACCTGGTTACCGAGAAAATCGTACAAAAGGTCTACGACATCATTCTCGCTAATCGCCTAACTAAAGTGCGCGAAGTAGCAGAGGCCGTAGGCTTGTTGTAAGGAACGGCAGTCAATATTTTACATGATAAGTATAAGATGTCGCGATTGCTCACGGCGGACAACAAGCGGATACGTATCTCAATGTCGAAGCAGTGTTTGGACGTCTTTAAACGACATCCGCAGAAGTTTTTGCGTCGAGTCGTCACCGTTATTGAAACCTGGATCCGGATTATGAACCTATAACTCACATCATATTCCCCATATTGGTTGGACAGCAGCGATTATGTACGTTATTTTGGTTCGAATCTCGATTTCAAGTACTCAATAGGTGGAGAGCTAACGTTTTGTGTATTTGTGGGGATATGAGTGCATTTTTACATCAAACGTCCATTCCTGAGAACGAAATTGAGTTTATCCAGGTGAAAGGAGATGGCTTCAAAAATTAATGAAGCGCAGTGGGAACAATTGTTAGTGTTCATGGAAAGCAACAGGAGGTTTGCCAGGGGCCATTTCCATAGCCCAAATGGTAAAGCGACAAAAAAACTTATGGGAAAAAATTGCTGGACAACTAAATGCAGTTTGTTATAGAACAAGACCTGTTAAAAAATGGCAAAAGGTAAAAGCGGAGGGTAAACTGAAACATCTAATCTAACATAACTACAATGGTATAACGGGCCATTTTTTTTACAGATATGGATCACAATTTAAAAGTAAAAGCTCCTAAAGTTAGTCTCAAAGCATAGTATCAACTAGCGGAGGTCTTTCGTCATGTAAACAATTAACTGAAAGAGAGAAAAGAATTCTTCATATACTGGGAAAAACATTTCATCTAGGCATTGGAAGCACTGAACTTGGGGTACATAAAATAGAGTGTTTCGTTTCAAGTGCAGTCATTACAATTTTTTGTGTTTTACAGATCGAAACACCTATTTTACATAACAATGACCGAAAATAATGACTATTGAAGAACATGTTAATACCATTACAGCCACCTCTTAGTTGCTTGTTGTTTTTTATATTTATTATTTAAGTATTTTTATTGATAATCTAGGAAATTCGTTATAAACATGGATATTCAAAAGTGGACAATCAATGAAAAAAACGAAAATAACGGAAAACCAACTATATGAAGACATAATAACAGAGTTGCTAGAAATAAAAACATCTGTTAAGGACATAGGTACTTTTCTTAGAGATCATGTCAAAGACTTTGTATTGGCGCAGCAAATTTAAAAATATGTTACTTTCATTTTAATGGTAAAACGTAAAATATGTTTTAAGTGTTTTAAGTTTTATGTACAGAAATGTAGATTATTTGTTAAATCTTTAATTCGTTATTGAATAAATCCACATTTATGTAAAATATTGGTTGTTTTTTTAAATGGAATACCCCGTATGTTTTACATTTTTATAAACCACTTGCCTTGATTTCAACGATGTATCACACTGGATGTCTATTATGTTTAATAAAGGCTCTACTCTACAACCACCTGAAAATCACATTTTTTTGAATATAGATATCTGTAGCAGCCAAACCGTTGAAAATCAATAAAAACGGCTTACGTGTACCTATCCTAACTTTTCAAGTTCTATGTTATAGCATTAAAAAATATTGTACAATATACGTATTACAATATTAGACCAATCCGAAGATTTATAGAGGTTTCATTTTAAAACCAGTAATTGAGTTAGCTCTGATGAAACGGAATAAACTGGAAATTGAAGCTTTGTTTTTAACTAAATCAACTTTTCATTAAATATATATAAAATTAAGCTTTAATTCAATTTCAGATCTCGCTTATTAAAAATGTTAAATAATAATTTTTCGATCCAATCAATATTTTATTCATTCTGGTTGGAATCCATATAGTCTACAAAATGATATTGCTTTAATAATCATGTATCAGTAACTTATTGAACGGGATTTATATGAATTATTTGGTAGCTTCCAAAATAAATTATTTTGGCAAAAATATGTGTCAGTTACTATATTACAATAGAAAATAATACTGATAGGCACCTCCTTCACGAAAAATAGTTTAATTCAGATTCAACAC
Organism: Hermaeophaga mercurialis; assembly: GCA_951812935.1. Lineage (NCBI taxonomy): Eukaryota > Metazoa > Arthropoda > Insecta > Coleoptera > Chrysomelidae > Hermaeophaga > Hermaeophaga mercurialis. The sequence goes on along the minus strand of OX638366.1, from coordinate 3,235,582 downwards.
AATTTTCAAAACAATTGTTTAAAGGGTACATACCATCTACGCTTCATTTTTTAAAAAATTCCATTTGTTAACAAATAAACAAAGTAAGATAAACAAATATCTAGCTTATTCACTAAAATTATTTTTACAATTTACACAGAATAATACATAAAATTTTACTCTATTTGAAATTATTTTTGAAGGAATTTAAAATGATTAAAGAAGATATTTAAATAAAATCAATAATGCGAGCATCAAGTAATAATAATGATAATAATTAAAAATAATAATAATAATAATAATAATAATAATAATAAATGTTTATTAGCCAAAGAACAATAGAAATTTTACAAACAACAAAATTTGCTAACAAACAAAATATATAATTTATCACAGAAGCGTCACACGTCGAAAAAGGTGAACGTCGCGTATTAAAAAATGTGAACGTCACGAAAAAGTGTGCTTAGAAGGGTGCGTCAAGGTCCGTCTCGCGTGATAGGGCCAAAAAAGAAGTACGAGAAAAAGAAGAACTTGACGTTGACAGCTGACGTTGATTGTGTTGACAGCGTTGACAGCTGACAAGGCGGGGGAAACCTGACTTATGCAAAATGTGGCAATGTTTCGGATGACTGGTCTAGCCATTGCGCATGCAATTTGACATCTACGCTACTTTTACAATATGACTTGTACATCTACGTCACGTCTAAATCATACCTGTCTTTTCCACAATTTAATTGGACCAATAATAACGAAGTTAAACGTTAATGCCCTTACGGCAACGTTCCCACACTTCATACCCCAATTTCCCTCCCGCCGACACGCCTATGTTTTTATATTATACCTATACCCCCTTAACATTAGTATTCAGACATTGATTTTTTGGCGGAGGCGGATAACATTGAATTCCCTATACCTGTATTGTAACTCTCAACGCGATTATATTATCTCAAAATGAAACATGCGGTGATATGATAATAAATAAATATAGTTTAATGTTTTCTCAAATATTAGAAACTTATACTGGGTGTTAAAACTTAGGATATATGATCATTTTTACGGAATTTTAGCACCAATCGAAAAATCATAAAAAATCATATTATGGAAAAAATCCAAGGTATTGGTCATAAATTTACAGGGTTTTATGATAAAAATACAAGATATGTTATTATGGAAAATCACTGTGGTTCGTAAATGCGTTTTAGCGCCAACAATCCGTTTGCAAATTAAAAAGAAAGTATACGCGGTTATATTATCTCAGAATGAAACATGTGGCGATATGATATTAAATAAATATAGTTTTCTCAAATATTAGAAACTTATACTGAGTGTCAAAACATAAAATGTATGTACTAGAATAATAATAATAATAATAATAATAATAAATGTTTATTAGCCAAAGAACAATAGAAATTTTACAAACAACAAAATTTGCTAACAAACAAAATATATAATTTATCACAGAAGCGTCACCCCAGAAGAGGATCAGCTTGTATTGCGATATACTACTACTACAAAAACAGGAATAGTTCATAATTATATGAGTTGTCATAATCGGTTGTATTGTCATAATCGGGTGTATTGTCATATTCGGGTGTATTGTTATAATCAGGAATATTGTTTTAATCATGTTGTCGTAATTTTATGTAATTTAATTAGGTATAACGTTAAATTCTAGTCTATTATTTTATATTATATTATTTACCTATATTATATTATTTACACATTTTATATTATTTACATATTTGAATTTACAAACTTATGAAATATTGCTCTGTCACTTTCCCCTATCCATTTTTTAATTTTTTGTTTAAAGTGTTTGTATTGTTTTATATTTTTTAAAAAATCGGGAATTATTGAAAATATTCTAGGTGCTAGATAGGAACAGCATTTTTGACCTGCAGTTTTTTCGCATCTTGGTGTAATATATGCTATTCTCTTAATTCTCGTTTCGTATTTGTGAGAAATGTGTTCTATTTTAATTTTTTTTTGTTTAGTAAATAATAATATTTTTAAACAATAGATGAGAACACCAGATTATGGGCTCCCATTTTGTTTTTTATAAACAATCTTTAGATTTTTTGAAAAAAAATCTAAATATCGGCATGCACCCGACCTGAAGACTCTTCTATAATTGTAGAAGCTCCAAAATTTCACATAAGCAAAAATTATTGTGATTTGAGAGGAAATATGAAATGATGTCAATTTCCCACAGGAAGGCAGACTGTGTGAAATATGAACCCTTATCAGAAATGATACAAAAAGTTATGGAGTAACAATGTCTTAAATAGAGACGATAAACTATCTGCAAAAATCAAAAACATAATTGCCTTTCTCTACCCCCGAACATTGCTCATGTGCCCACATATTGCACATAAGGCAACGAACCCATAGCTCTCCTCTGTGGTCTTCTAAAAAATGACCATCACAAAACAGACATGTAGCATCTTTGTCAACTGGAACGATTTGGCCGATATCATCGTCAACCGGAACAAATAGTTGGTCTTGGTCGTTATCAGCATCATCATATTTCTTTTGTTTCTTAGATGCCTCCCTTGTCTGTTTTGGTTTTGGAAAAAAAAATTCGTTTTAAAGGTGGTTTCTTAAGGATAGAAAGTGATTTGTTCTAAGTCATTTTTCTCGCGATTCGATGCTTTCTTTTGTATGACAAGAATGGGTATTCTATCTAATGGAGATACATGAAATTCAGAGCTTGTTGATGGATATTTAATGTTTCCATCTTCTTCATCTCTTCGCACCTCCACGGAGATTTTATTTAATTCAGCATCAATTACAAGCTCCAGGCTTTAAGTGCACGAACGAAAAAAGTGCTGAATACTGATTTGTGTCATATTACAGTTTCTGTCACCCTCAATTTCTTTAGTAAAAAATCGGCATCTGAAAAAATATGGAGTTTGAAGGGTAAATGCCGATAGCCCTGAAACCATTTGCAGCAATTTAACCAGTCTATGATTTTAGAAATGCTTTGCCTAAAAGCTCGGCCAGATCAAACTGAGTAATTGCACGTTGGTTAGTACGAAGCCAGTTACGGATTTCCTCACTATAATAAATCTTAAAACTACCCATAAAAGTTTTGTCGAGCGTCTTAAATTTGTGTGAGGCGTGGGGAGGCAATAAAATTATGAAAATGTGATTATTCCTTGCCCGCTGAATAACATATAGGTAAATTTCTCGTATAGCTGTAATGTACAAGTAGTACTGGACATTCTTCGGTCGGTTTAACAAAACCTATGAAATGTCTTATTCAATCTGTAAAATGGTTTTGTTGCAACCATCCACCCACTAGGATGGCATATATTGATCCTGGAGGAGCACCACACATTAGCTGATCATTACAATTTCTCCTATGAAAAATCAACATAGATGGTACAAACTTACCGCCAGCATTCATAGCCACGATAAACGTAACTAACCAGCTACGTTCTGCGGATGTAATAGACGCTATTTGTCTCTTTCCTTTTCTTCCAATTAGTTTACCTTACTTTAAACAATTAACAAGCCTGTCTCGTCGACGTTGAAGATTCTATGTTGTCAAAAATTGTGTTTTGTGTACTCCTTCTGCAAATCATCAAACAACTCCTTCATATTTTCCCTACTGAAACGCTCTGGCGAAGGATGTACCAGCTGGTCTTCGAACGGAAAGTAAATTGCCATGGCGACGTAAAAATGCATAAAACCAACTACACCCTGCAATTTAATATATGAATAAATTCATTCTCCCATTTCTGATAGCTAAAGTATATCCTTCGAATATATTTTCTTGTTAATCCATAGTACTTAGCTTCCATAGTTAAAATATAATTAACCAGATCTTTTTCTATCTCTTCTCCTAAGACTGTTTTTCATCCTAGTTGGGTATGAACTACTTGTTCAGCTGTCAGGTTATTTTCCTTCTGTCTTTTTAAAAACCTTTGAAGTGTTGATGTTGGTACGTTAAATGATTTACTGGCGTGTTTTAAACGCATATGTTGGTTATTTACATTGTCCAAAGCCCTTAGGATTTCCATGTCTTTCTTAAATTTTTTGGTGATAATAATAATAATAATAATAATAATAATAATAATAATAATAATAATAATAATAATAATAATAATAATAATAATAATAATAATAATAATAATAATAATAATAATAATAATAATAATAATAATAATAATAATAATAATAATAATAATAATAATAATAAGACTTTACCGGAAACGTATTGCAGTGGTATGTGTGTTTTTCGGAATCTCTTATGCCACTCGTGCACACTTAACAGTGATATGTAGTGTTCGCGATACACAGCAGACATGCGACGATAAACATCGCGAGTTAAAGCACCTTCAGCCACTAAAAAAACGAACAACACCTCTGTGTTTTTCTTTACTTTCATCCATTTCTAATGATGGACGAACACACTTTTCACTAAGTTCGCCTACATAGAAATAAATAAACAACTTTACGTACATATACTATGCATTTGGGACAAACAAAAGTAATAAAAGAAGCAGAAATGTCAAAATAACATAGATTAGTAGTAACATCATTAAAAGAAACAGAAACTATAGAAGAAAGAAAAATCAAGTACCAGGAAATCAAAATTTACAAATTGAAGAACGAGTACCATAAGAAGGAATATCAAGAAGGCATTTATGAAGACTTTATAAAAGCTGAACAGAATAAAAATTGCTGGACGTTAGAAGAAAGGTGGTAGACATTTAGAAATATGTATAATTCCTTAAAAAGCAATGCAAGTATGTGGAATACGAAAATATAACAAAAATTTAAAAAGAACCAAATTATGGAAAGAAAGAGTAAAGATATCAGGATACAAAAAATGAAAAAGATAAAGAAACATATAACAAGATGAGGCATAAAGCGAAATTGAAAGTTACGAAATCAAAACAAGAAAGTTGGAATGAATTTAAGAGAAATTTAAATGAAATATATAACGAAAATAATAGAAAATTTGGAAGCATAGTAAGAGTAAATAAAGGAAAGAATGAAAAGGACCTAACAGGAATTAAAGATGAATATAGAACTATTCAAATAAGAGAAATAGAGATAATGGAGGACTGGGCAAAATTGTATGAAAAGAAATATAAAGCATATAACAAATTAGTCCAATAGAAAATGAAAATGAACAAAACGAAAGTGACACAGATACAACGGAAATAGATATGGAAGAACTACAGACAGCGATATCGGAGATAAAAATAGGAAAAATATCAGAAAAAACAAGACTATAGACCCTGGTTTATACAAAAAAAAAATACTGTAAACATTTAGCCCAATTATATGCATATAATATAGTATTTATAAAGGATACTTATACAAAAATGAAAGAATTGGTAATAATATGGGTGAAAGAAATAGAAGCTAAAGAAATCGTAGTCAACACAAATAAGAGTCAGTTAATTCTAATTAACAACAGAAGATAAAATAAAGATAACAGAAAAATCTACATAAAGGGACAAGAATTACAAAGAATAAGAGGATATGAATATTCAGGAAGCATGATCACATAAACAAAAAGAGAGGCATAAAGGAAAAAGTGGAAGGATAAAATTGCAGAAATCGGAAAAAGAAAAAGTAGACATGACAGAACTGAGCGAATGGCAATTGACCAAAAGGAACGGAAACGATTGGTGATAGAATAAAATAGAACAAAACGAGAAAGTCTTCTTTTAGGATATTAAGGATGCAAGAAGAAGAAGAAATCGCAATGGCAGAATGATAATCGCAATGCTTCATGTTGATATTCCCATACAATTCACCTATAACATAACTAAGTTTTTTTATTCATTTTTGCCAATTGTATCATGTAAATTTTTCATCAAAATATTAGTTTCTTGTTTATTTATGCTTAAATTCCGGAAACCTGTTTATCAACTTAAGGAAATAGGTTCACAACTTGACAGGAAATTATTTAAACATTTACTTACTCGTAAAATAATATTCTAAGGTTTAACTATTTTAAAAAAACTGTTTTTATACTAGTTTCAACTGAAAACACATAAAACATAAGTACATTTCAAATGAAAAAAATGTGATGAAAACTGTAACTAGCACATTTATCAGATTCAACTTGTCAAAGGTGAAAGATAAGTCGCCTGTATTTTTGGCTTTTTTTACTGTTCTTAATTTGCAATTTAGGAATCATAACAACGTAATTTTTTGCTTAAAAGTAAAATGTTGAACTAATGTTTGCCACATATGGGAATTATCAAAAATAAGTGTAATAAGAAGGTACATTCCGTACATCTCAGAATGTCTGTGGTTAGAAGTAAATAAGAAAGGCGCCATGTTTGCTGCACAGCCTACAACCTCAGACAAGTGAACATCGCTGGACAGTTGCATTTCATTTGTTATTCGACGTCCAAGGTTTTTCTTCGTAGTATACGTAGTAATTATAGACTAGGCCAGATGCCAATGGCTATTTCTCAACATTTTACCTCCTCTTCTATTCTAGAATTATAAACGGCGGCCACAGAGCCTTCAGAGATTTGCGTTTGATTCGAAGTGCGTGTGAAAGGCAGTCTAGCAGTCCATTTTAATAGTTTTACATAACTGTGATCTTTCAAGTATGCTTAATATCGTTTGTAAAATATGTAACCTTCCTTTAACTCGCTAAAAAATACAAAAAGTCATAAGAAAACATGTTTGATAATAAAAAATATTTTTCCAGGCGCCCCAATACTACATTATTACTCTTTGTTTTTTCATACAGAGTAGTCCAATTATGTATATGTGTAGAATGCCCTGGCAAATGTACAAAAAAGTAACTTATTTTTGGTCCAGTCTTTACGACTCTGTCCATATAAAAGCGATTCCAGTACATTAACAAAACAGAAAAGTAAAATACAAAAGGTTCTCCATGTTGCTCCTATGTGGTAAAGTGGAATAATCCAATGAAACTCAAAATCGTACCAAAACAAAAATTATTTATTAAATTTATTATTAATTTAATTAAGAAACATTTTGTTATAACTTTGGCATTATTCCTGTTTCCTTTTACTAGGTAAGTAAGTTTTATGATCTGTGGGCTTACTGTTAACCGATTGTTTTGCTTATTTTAAGGTTTGTTATTATTTTATATTACAGACCTGATGATGACTCTTTTGAAGTCGAAACTAGTTGTCACTTTTACTTTTAAACATTCGAATTTAATAATTAATTTTTGTTGTGGTACGATTTCGAGTTTCATTGCATTAGAAAAGTAAAATCCCATCGAAATAGAAGAAACTAATTAAAAAAAAAACAGAAAACGACGAAACTAAAAATAAAACTTCAAAAAATGGGATGTATTAACAGATATGTCCTTTGATTTTTCATTTTTTATAACAGAAACAGCACTCACAATCTCCATTTTAAAAATAGCAAAAAATGGTACGGTAAAGAATCAAATTTCAGAAAGATACTCCATTGGACTAAAATCGATATTTCCGGACTGCAACGATGGTCTGGATAAATGGTTGGTTATGTTAGGGTAGGTCAGGTTAGATTCATATAAAATTTTGGCCGCAGCATTAAACAGTTAATCCGTTCCCTTTTTTACCTATTGATGACCGCTGCAATCCGGCAACCTTATGTAATATATCACTGAATTGGTATTTTAATGGTTTATGAATATTTGAAATATATACGATGCGATAACTACAGTCAAGCAGCATCCAGCGCGGTTAATAATTGGATGAGTGACCACCAGCGAACACCGTCGTAATATGCCCGAACAGCCTGCAGCGACTAGTAGCATATCACAGCTCGCAGGCACTATACCAATGAGCACGAGGTATAGTGGAGATATGCCGTCTTTCGGAGGAGACGTTAAACTGTCGGTCCCGAGTCCATGGATGTTGGGCTCGTTAAAGATCCCTACCTCGGGTTGGAATACCTGAGGATTCGGCAAAATTTCCGGTTAGGGGTAGCATGCTCCCGGCGTCGGAGGCCAGCCCTGGGCGCAGAAATAGACCGACGTTAAATAAAAAAAAAATATATATATATATATATATAACAAAAAAGAACATATTTCGGTATTTTCATTGATTTCAAAATATTATATCAATTATTATGTAACCAGCTACGTAAATACCTGTCTGACATAAAAATAACGTTTGTTTTAATTGATATTAAAAGTAGAAATATTCATATGTTAGTGCTTATCTTTCGATACTTACCGATAACGTAATTTATGAACCAAACCTGTCAGGTTACCACTTCGCCAACTAACTAAGTAAGGTGACTAGTAGTTTTGCGAATACGTTTATCGTTTCACCTGGAGATATTTCCTACTTGTAACGTGCAACCAACTCCGCGGCTGCTTTTTATAACATCGGGACAAAACAAACCAACAATTTCAAGGAAAAAATCTTGCAGGTAGTTTACCGTAAGCGGATACATAATGTTACAAATAAGATTAAAATAAAAGGATAAGAGATTATTTTCCATTGTACCAAATGCCAGAATATCTACATAAATAAATGTTTGCGGAAATTCACGAATTTTAACCTATTACGTAATACCCCCATAATATCTAAGGTGTTAGAGACTAAGGGTATAAATCAAAAATAATCTTTTTTGTTTTTTCATTCATTGAATAACTTTACCATTAGTTTTCATGTTCCTAAGAGTATATGTAAATAGAAAATGCAACAATATTTTTTTTCAGTGTGAACCGACAGTATTTTAACTATTTCTTAAAAAGCTGTGTTATGTATTAAGTATATAAGTCAACCTAATCTACTAGGTTCAATTGATAACGACACAAGAAATTCTAACCTTGTAACATTGAATACATGTGGGAGATTGTAAATTAACCAACTAACTCAAACCGAATTGTTTTGTAATAATAATAATAATAATAATAATAATAATAATAATAATAATAATAATAATAATAATTTAATAATAATAATAATAATTAATAATAATGATAATAATTAATATTAATGGTAATAATTAATAATAATGATAATCATTAATATCTAATAATAATAATAATTAATAATAATAATTAAACATTGTTAGAAAAAAGTAGAAATGATCAAGGTTATGGAGAATTCAAAGAAACCAACTAAAATATCCCCTTGTGATTATTTTGTTGTTTCACATGTGTATCTATTGAAAAATTAAGCTTGATTTCAGATTTATGATTAGGAAACTTAAATATGCTTTTAAATAATAGAATAAGTGTAGATAAAAGGTCAATCGAGCGGCACCTAGACTTTGAAAATATGAAAACCTCATTATTTCAAAATTAAGCGCTAAATAAAGGTCACAATTATAAAAAAAATTGGAGCTCGCTTATAGAGCGCATTTTTTAAGAATAGCAGAGGCGCGAAGTGACTCGATCTCGCGCCATGCCCCGTGCTGTATTTTTAGTTTGGAAATGTTAATGATTTCTTTTTACATCTATGACGTTGAAAGCAAAATTTTCTACAACAAGTATCGCCATTTTTCTACATATTGATATAAAAAATGTAAGACAAAAATAAATCGACTGTCAAAATATCACTAATTAGAAGGTTTATTTTAATTAAATTATTAGACGGTTAAAATAATTGCCGATTTCTCTGTTTGTATATGGTCAGTTTTCCTTTTAGGTATAGAGGTCCAAAGGGAGTATTCGAAACAATTTCCAAATTAAGTTTTAGCAAAAGTACAAACTTTGAAGGTAATGAGTGAGAAATCAGAAAAATGTTTACTAATTACAAGTTTAAAAAATTTATTGTGTAAGAACGTTTTTGCAGATGGAGAGGTCTATTAGATGTAGACATGTAAGAACCGCGTATTGTATAGAAACATAAATTTTGTGAATTGTGAATAGCGACATTACGTATCTAAAAATTTCATTAAATTACACACAAAAATATCAGCGTCCTGGAACCACTCTCCTTTGGTTCATTTCTTTAATTAACTTTTGAGAGTCATTGTTGCTGACGTCACAATAATACGGACTATGGACACTTACAGTAAACCCCTTAGGCGCTACAATTAGATTCGAAGAGTATATTTCTTATAAATAGTATAATAGAATATGACTGCCTTTGAATTTTTAATTGTGACTTTTAATGTGGGAGAAACACGAGAATATCATTTTTGACATTGTTTTTCGACGGTAATGTACATGAGATACGTAAAATTACCCACAGATTTTTATCCATAACTCGGCGCATCCGCCATTTCAAAAAAAAATTCTGTGTGTATGCAATCAACATTTTAAACAATTTCTACGATGCTTTTCTTACCGTTTTGTTGAAGTAAGACAGCTTTTATACCATTTTCTAAACACGTACTTGTATGCGCATATACGACAATGTGAAAGTAATTGTTTATGGAAATCAACATTTGAGCCAGTTACAAAAAAATTATATCAAATCGTCATTTAGTGATGTTCTTAGATGCTTCATACAAAATTTCGTAAATTTTGAAGATGTAGCAAGATACTTTTTATGACATTTTCTAAACGCCTACTTGTAGATTCCTGTAAATCAATGTAAAAGTAATTGTTTATAAAAATCAACAATTGAGATGGTTACAAAGGTTTTATAATAGATTCTTATTTAGTGATATTCTCTGATGCTTCTTACAAAATTTCATAAATTTTGAAGATGTAGCAAGACAAGACACTTTTTATGACATTTTCTAAAATTGTACTTTAATAAGCATATAGGTCAATGTGAAAGTAATTGTTTATGGAAATCAACATTTGAGCCAATTACAAAAAATGTATATAAAATCCTTATTTAGTTGCGTTCTCTGATGCTGCTCACAAAATTTCATGAATGAGCAAAAATACAAAAGAAAAAAGAAAACATACATATTTTAAAAAGACTATCTCAAGTAAACTTAAGTTGAATGAGTCTACCACTGATGCAATACAACTTGATGTCAAAATAATTGATAAAGGGCCAAATTTGACATATATTACATTATATCCCCAAGTGCCGCAGCTATCGCGCGATTACGTTATTTCAAAATTTAATGGTCTTAAATTATATTACAGTACAACAAGCCAAGGGCAGGTGAATAGATAATATGCTGATTGACTTTGTTTTAGACATAATGTCTATAGATAGCGACGTTTTTGTGTTATCGGAACATCAGATGTCCAATATTTTTAAAAAGTTTGGTTTGCCAAAAACAAATGCATATAAATTATTATGTCCAATTTTAAAGTTTAACCATTGGACCATTGGACGCATGCAGATTTGGATGGTTCTTAAATATTATATTTCGACCCCATGACTTATAATTCTTCTAGAGTTGTCCGATTTCCTGGAAGAACATAATCAAGGGTAAATCTCCCATAAGACTTTTTTAATTGTGGCGCGTATATTTTTTACTATGCCCAAGTGCTATTGAAGAATTTGTAGTGGGATGATGATTTTGATGCTTTACTGTATAGAAAACATTTGCAAAACTTTATTATCAATCATTCCGAAGATCTCTCTCAATTATACTTGTCCAACTTTCAACTTGTTTTGCTCTATTTCTTCCAAAACTACACGCTTTACTTGTGCATCAGTGTATACAACTATATACCCAAGCAACACATTTAGTACCTGCTACGTGGTAGGGACTAAATATGTCACTCCATAGTGGTTTGCCTTAGTTGCCACTAAGTCATAGGAACGGATTGAATCCGTTCCTGGTACCAAAGTGGGGAACAAATGTCACGTAGCCAAGTTGTATTTGCTACGTTCCGGCTACAGTCCCTACAACTTCATGGAACCTCACGGCTACGTTGTAGGAACATTCCAGGGTAGTTCCCGTGTAGTAGCGTTCACTTCCGATATTTTCCATGTTTGTTGTCTTTGTTTCCCATATTTCTGAATAATACTTTTATCTCAACTTAACTTGTTCTTCCATTCACTAAGGTTTCCATAACATCATACTTTTAAACTTATACTTAATATGGCGGTAATTGATAATATCTATATAATTCATGTGTTGTTCATATCGGATACAAATTTTACAAACGAATGAAAGTTTATCGTAAATTTTTGAAAATTAGGTTGAAAAAATAAAAGCGCCTTCAATATATACACTTATTAAATAAAATATACTTAAATATCATAACAAATTTTCTTCTTTTTTATATATATTTTTTATATTAGTATAAATGTATAATTGGAGAAAGTATAATAAGATTCTTTTGTTATTTTATTGAAAATAGCATTTATATTAACACTTTTTGAACTTAAAAATAATGGTGTGTTTCCATATTTTAATTTTTTAAATGGCGGAAATGGTACCTATGTACCGCAAAGTACCTTTTGCTACTTCTATGGTATATTAGCCATCTATAAGGTGGCAAATTCCAACAGTTTTGTCTTTTAAAGTATTCGCTACGATAAAGTAACAATCGGAACCACCCTAATGTAACTATATGAGTTTCTACCTTGGTACTACAAAGATACTAATAAAATGAAGAACGAATTGTTTTCGCCACCAAGGTTCCATTTGCCACTTTATAAGTATATTTACAAAAGTGTAAATTTGAACCAATGGCTAGTTAAATATTTAACATATTCGAACATTTTGAAGAATAAAATTAAATTTATTTATGCTCTATTCCATATTGATCTTCACATGTAAATGTTTTGATAGTGACTATATTTAAATTATTCTTAAAAATATCGATACTCTAGGTATCGATATTATATTGTAAGTGTTATTCAGTTTGTTCTATGACTTGTGTAAGAAATTACAAACTATTACATCCGAATATATAGTCATGCAACTTAACAATGGCTCATCAATAACGACGAATTCTGCAACAACCAATATTTTTGTCCGATACATTATCCAAGTATCGATATTATCGATTATCGATTTTTTCTACTAACAATTGACATTGTATGTTAAGTTAGAACTAGACTGTATTTTGTTATTTTTAATCAACAGGTAAATTAAGTTAAAAACATTTCAATGAATTACGATAACAATTCTGTATTTTATTTTAGATTTAGAGCAATGGAGTCTTTTAAAATAGTAACAACAATCGAAAAAAAAGGTATATGCATTACTGCTGTACCCCATCAGTGGGAAAAAGATAATGTTTTATTTTGGCCATCACATTTGAAACAAGTAGAACGAGAACAATTACGAAGTAATGGACTCAGTAACCCTGAAAAAAATTGGTCGCAATACTCTTGCTTAGTAAAACTTAAAGGAATAATGCCGTTTAGGGATGCTCTTGATTTAGAGAAAAAAATTAGTGACTGCACAGATACGGAAGCAGAAGATTTATTAAATACTTCAAAACAAGGTAGAAATAAAAATAAAAATATTTGGGAGTTAACAGATAGAAACAGTTTAATTAATCAACAAATTAATCAAACTACCATACATGCCATTACTCCTGCTGAAGACTTGAGTGAGTTTCTAGAGGGACCTTCCTTACTTACTGATCAATCACAAATAATTATAGATGATAACACTTTAGATTTTAATATAATCAAACAAGACATAGAAGAGTTAAAGGAAAATATAAATAAAATTATAAAAGATTTAGCAGATTTACAGACAAACTTTTTAATAGGAAATAAAAAAACATGTTTTTTTAGACAGAATTCATTCTGAAATTCAAAAACTACACAACGTACCTCAGCTTTTAACGACGGAACATAACAATAATAACGAAAGTCTATTAGAAAAATATACATTCCCACTTAAAACTTGTCATGAAATCACAAACATGGATGAAAATATAAGACAAAATATTGAATTTAAATCTGCAATGGTACAGTTTTTAACAAAAATTGGAGGTTCGTCGGGAGAAGAAAATGCGGGAAAATAGCTTACAAAATAACAGACTATTTATTTGAACCACAGTTATTAACTAATTATTCTTGGACAGGAGTAAGTAGATCTAAAGAGTCTGAAAAAAAGGTCTTCCACAGTTTGGAAGGAATATTGGAAGTGTTTGTAGAAGTTCTAAAAAAAGCAGACAATAGACACAATAAACAAAAGAATGAAAAAATATTCAAAGATAGCATTTGAAAACATGGAAAAAAAAGAACTATTCGAAAAAACCAAAAATCCATCGCAATGTCACAAGAAAAAGAAAATGTTGAAAAAACACAAATAGAAAATAGAAATGATATAGAAGTTGATAATGAAATTGAAAGTGGCCATGAACCAGAAAATTGACCAACTCACTTTTTAACATTATATGTTGTTTTTAATATTTTGTATTTTGTTTTATTTTATATTGCAGTGAAACGACGTCATGTCTCATTTAGTTTTGTTTATATTTTTTATTTTTCTTGTACGGAATAGTTTGTTTCATTTAAAATAAAATTATTTTTTACCCAACATCGCAACTAATCATTTATACTAACCTTAAAAATATCCTGTTTAAATTAAGTAAGTCTAAAGCTGCTAAATATTTTTTGGATATGTTATATTTCAAAAATATTAGTCTGAAAAATAAAAATAAGCAGACATCTTAATACCAAATTTATTACAATATGTATTTTTAATAAAAATATATCTCAAGAATATTTACATTCATAAGTTTTTACTTAATGTGTGCAGTAGAGGCAGGAATATAAAATTTTCTCTGTACTTCAGACAAAAAAGTTTGCATTTGATATCACTCAACCTAAAGAGTTTTGGTTCATATTGTTGACCATCAGATTGATATATATTTAAGTAGGATGATTTTATGGGCAAACCAAAAAAATCCTTTTGTGTTTTATTGTTGCACCATAAATATGTATTGCATTTTGAAAATATGTAGCATTGACCATCGACACTATATCGTTTCCATTACTTAAAAACCATTTATTTTTTATATCATTAGATAATATAAAATCATTGGAGATATGTAATCTGTTAAAAATTTTATTACAACCATTTAAGGGATGCTTTTCGCAAATTTCATATTTTACGTAAGGCTTGTTTTCATGAGACTCACTATTTATTAAATTAAATGAACTGAGTTCCATTAACCGATTTCCTATTTGAGCCAATGGTCGATTTCCTGATCTCATTAAATATTTAATACTACCTAGATAGTTTTCAAAAGGATATGTACTTATTTCTGGCAGACAGCCAAATTTATTAACATCTTTTACAACATGACATAGATTATGAATGTTACTACTGATAGAATCTTGGCCATATATATCGATAAACTGTTCTATAAAGTCAATAAGTAATTGATGAGCAATATTGCTATACTGTAAATACTGGTTACAAGATAAAATAGTAACAGCACAAAATAATGAAAGATAGTTATGATACACCTCAACAGATAAAAAATCTTTTAGAACTACTATTCCAATGTACAACAAGAAAGTTTTGTATTCACTGCCTTTCCAAAATTTTAAAGATTTAAGCGAACGGATAGCTCTAGGAATTTCAAACGGCTTTCTCATTTTACACTCTTCTAACAGGCTACATAACAGATCTATATCTCTAGCACAAAATTTTGTTTTAAAATTGTAACTGCCATGAACCCATCCATTTAAACACTTTCGCATTACACCTGCAATTAAAAAATATAATGTATAGACAAAAGTATAATTTCAAAAAACTAATTAGACACATTAACAATTACAATAACATTCCAAATATCTAAGTTTTAATAAAAATTAGTGTAGATTGTGAAAGTTATAACCTAAACGATGGTTTATGTTAGAATATATGTCCTGTGGATGAATTTTACTAATTTACGATAATTTATGGTCATCATTCATTGTACTAAATTTTATTATAATCTGGTATTTTTGGAAGAGTAATTAAATTTTAGTATTTACCTAAATGAAATAAATGCAATGAGTCTGCTATAATTATATCTTCTACCATATCAATTGGAAGTTTCTCCAAAGGGGACTGTTCTTTATGATGGTCTTCATTGATTTTTTGACGAAAACTTTTATCTGTTCTTAATGGACAATCTAACCTAGGGAAACTCATATGTCTTCCTTTCTTATCAAACTCACCTACCACTGTACATTTAATGCAACCAGCTGATGCATTAAATCCCACTGTTCCTAAAAGAGAATCACAAAAATACTACTAAATACAAATTGGGAAAGTAGATAAGCTCACCTTTAATAAAGCTTCTTGCTGGAGTATCACAAACGAAATATTTTAATCCCACAGATATCCTGTTACCATTACACATGATTCCATGTTTCAATAAATCCGTCATTTCTGTAACAAACTATGCCAAGAAAGACTGTAAAGGTGGCTTTGTTTGACCACAATAAATAGCTGCCACCATAGGTTGTACTTTTTTCATTTCATCAATTTTAAATAACATTGGCCAAAAATCTAACTGTGCACTTTTAAATGGTGTCAAACCATCTATATTTATAACTAACGAAATATGTTTAATATGGCTTTGACTTAAAACGGTATTTAAACAATTTCGGATACCATTATACCAAAATTCTCCATTTCCCATGGTCTCTATCTTTAGGTTTCTTGGAGTTTTCAATAAAGTTCTACTGTCACGAGGTAAATGAATTCCCATCCAATTGAACAATTCTAAAATTCCATTTATTACATTGTGACTGAGTTTATGAGTCAGAGATAATTTTTTTGTTTGTTGCCACAATGTAAATTTAGAAACACTTATTATTATTTCTTCTAAATCACTACTATCATTATATCTTGGATTATCTAATGCATCCTCAACATTACTACAAAAGAAATCACATTCTTCCTTGTTTGCATATGTGTCAATATATTGTTCATGTTCACTTGAACTCTGCAATTCAGTCTTTGTTTCGAATTTGGCCGTTTGTTATTTTTTTAAGTTTTCTATAAAAAGTAGATGAATATCTATAAGACGTTTTCTTTCGAATTGATTTGGAAGCCATTTTGTAAAATTTGATGTTACTTAATAGGATTTTAAGTATAATTCACTATATGGTGGCATGTGTAAGAAGCGGCTACTTTCAAGAAAACACAGTCTACTCCCGGAACGTACCCGGGTTCTATATATGTTACTTAAAGTTTCTTTTCTCTTAGGTCCCCTTGTTTGTACCAGGTACGTTCCTAGAACCGTTATCTGGGACTATGAAGTACCACATCTTGTAAGTCACAATTTAGTTCCACAAACTAGTAACTGCCTCGGAAATTTGCCGTTTCAAAGTAGCAGCGGTTTTAAAAGCTGTTTGAAGAGTAGCCGGGTAGTTGCACTGAATTTAAAAATGTCTTCAAGGAGCGGGCCTTTGTTGTAGCCAATTTAAGTAGCAAATAGGTAGCTGCTACAGCTTTTCAGTACCAGAAAGTTATTAATCTTTTTAAGTTAAAAAATAGGTAACAGGTTGGAACCATTTACTTTTATAAAGTTCCGGTTTCTATACTACCTGTTCCCGAGACTAAATGTGTTGCTTGGGTATATTTGTGAAAAATGTCAGAATTAACTTGCTAAGGTTAATTAGGGTTAAAAAAATCTCTTAATGTCGAAAGCATTAATATATCAAATTAATCTTAAACATGTCTTGTAAATCATAAAATCAAATAAGTACCAAAAAACTCCTTTCTCCATTCTCCACCTTTCAACAAGTTGCAACACCTTAAGGTTGGTGACAGGACTACGTCAATCTGACATTCCAAGAAGCAGCTCATATTTTTTAAAAACAACAGAATATTTAAAACAAAAGCTGCGCATTTTAAATAAAGAATAAAGAAAAATGTCATAAAAAGTATCTTCAAAATTTACGAAATTTTGTATAAAGCATCTAAGAACATTACTAAATAAGGACTTGATACAAAGTGAGGTGTGTGGCTACATCTTCAAAATTCGGGAAATGTTATGAAAAGCGTCAGAGAGCGTTACTAAATAAAAATATTTTATAAAATTTTTGTAACCGGCTCAATTGTTGATTTCCATAAACAATTACTTTCACATCGACTTACATGCATTTACAAGTACGCGTTTAGAAAATTGTATAAAAGCATCGTAGAGATTGTTTAAAATATGAACAATCACTTATTGACTGCATAAATACAGAAACAAAAAATGTTTGAAATGGTGGATACGCCGAGTTATGGATGGAAATGTATGAGTAACTTCACGTCGGTACTTGAGATTCACTAAAGATAAAAACAATTATTTGGATGAAATTTATCTTATTCAAAGAAGTTGGTAGATTCAGGAGGAAAACATGAACGCCAGGTATTTTTTTGAAAAATATGTCGTGAAAACTATAAAATTTGTTTCGGGTAATGCTGTCATGTTATTAGATATGTCAGTAAGTGCCCTAGAAATGTTCAGAAGACAGTAAATTTATCTTATAAAAAAAAAAATGCACTGGGTATTGGGAAAAATTAAGCCTTGAAGAAAATATGTGGAAAAGAGAACATTTGGAAAAAGTAAATTTTAACAAAGGAATACTCACATAGTTTGCAATAGAAGAAATTTCCTTGATTTGGCCAATTTCCTTTTTAAATATTGTATCTATACTTTCTTTTATGTAAATTGTAAGATAATTTCAGACAATTGATCCATGAAATTACTTTGGACCAGCTATTAATATTAAAGTTTTAAACCCATATGGGTTTAGTGTATGAATAACCACAATACGCCCATGGCAGGCAGCATCAGATAATTCCGGGTTGAACTTCTCAGCAGCAAATCTTATTGTTTCAAAGAGTGGTTATGCAAATAGTTGAAACATGTTGCAAGTATATAAGAATTGTAGAAAATTTATAATGTCCCCCTGTTAGTTATTTCTAATACGGTTTTATGGCACACTTCAAAATAAAGTATAACAAAATTCAGTGAATGTTTAAATATTTTTGATATTTTTAATATATTTGACATAAGACGTTAATATATTCAATTAATTTAATTTAGATTAAGAAAGGCGGATCTGAGACTTGGGATCCGCAACTTTAGATAGTTTGAAGTTATAATAGATGAGTGGAAATACTTATACAGTACAAACTTAAAGTATTATCTCTTCTCAAACTTCCGTATGACAAAATATTTTAGGAAATGATGAAGCACAATGCAATAGGTGTCTAGTGATAGTTCATGTAAAAGGGCTTTTCATTCTCGATTCTATGGTATAATTGTAAATGTGTCTAAGCAAAATGATCGATATTAATGTGATAAAAATCCACAATTAATTCGTGAAAATCATATCTAATATTCATAAAAACTTAATGTTTGGACATGCATATTAAGTGACCATATTGTAGGTCCAATATTTATTTACCAAAAACCTAGAATTATTAGTAACAATATTCGACCCACTATTAACCTAAATCCTAGAAAACAATCCAGAATAATTTAATATGGATTTTATTTTAAAGGATGCTGTTGCTCATTTCGCGATAAATACAATTATTGAAATTTCATTTATGAGGGAAGTTGTACATGGCACCGAGGACCTGTGGAATGGCGTCCAGAATCACCAAATCTTACTTGTTTGGATTTCTTTTTGTGCGATTATCTTAAATCTAAAATTTACCAAACCCCGTGTGAATCGATAGAAAATGTACGACAACGCACAATAAAGGCACATGCTACAATTACCAGAAAAACACTGCAAAATATAATGAAAGCAACGAAAAAAAACAGAATTTTTTAAATCATTAAGTCAGTGGATAACATTCTGAGCATTTGATAAATTATGTATCAGTTTAAAATGATGGAATTCAATTCAGTACCGTGTTGTTTTGTCTGGTTAGTTTATTTTAAATTTAATTTAATCAAAAAGCAATAAAATGTACTTACAATTATACTGTTGAATAGAAAATTAAAAATTCTTTTTAATGAGTCAGTTGACCTCTATTTAAAATTTGTAAAGGAACAGCTATCCTATAAATAATAACTATAACAAAAACTGATATGTGACCATTTCCTCAAATATTTTGTCGTGCCGAAGTGAGAGGGGTGGCGAGGGGGTTGCTAGATAAACACTGTACATTCGCACTGTATACTAAATACACAAATGTAGAACTTTTTGTTTTACGAGCTTTTTTAATACTTAAAATTACCCTACCTGTTTTCTCTTGATGATAGGTTCAACAATCGGAGGAGGAAACACTAAATTTCCAATGTACTGCTCTCTCATGTCGTTCAAAATTTTAACAAGATGTTCATAGTCCGTATGGTCCTTGGGAACATGCAAATAACTCCTCCAGTTGCTGGAATCAAACCCCCAATGCACAGTCCTATTCTCCAAATTCCTATGAACATGGCAAACAAATTGCTGCGGCGAGAATCCCACTTGGCAATCTTCACATTCGATACACTTCGCGTTTTTGTTGATGTACAATTCCGGAAAACACAAACCGTTAGCGGTACCAAAACATTCATGGTAGATGGGGATGGATAGGGCTCCTTTCCGAGGTCTCAGTCCCGATGTCACTTGTCCATACAACAAGGCACTACATAATCTTTCAGCATCCGTTTTTGTTATCAATCCACAACTAGGAGCACCACTAGGAAGTATGCCTTGGTTCTTAAGCACATTTAGTTGCTCCGGAGTACACCGCGAGCAATAAATCTGTAATTGGTCGCACTCTTGATTGATTTGTTGCAAACTAAAATCTCTCAGTACCGAATTTAACACCTGAGGAAGACATAAACGTTTTTCACCACCAACTACGAAGCAGGAGATAGATTCACCTTCTAGAATGGTTTCGGTGCGTTCACTACATGACGTATCAGGGATAGTAAGTATTGGTACTTGCTGCACTGGAAAGGAAGCTGGGACGAATTCCTCTTCCTTAATTTCCGGAGACGGCGTTTCATTGTTGGTGGCGACCAAAGAAAGGCCTGGACCTTGAAGGCTTTTAGTTGCGCTGTGTTGGTAATTTTTCAGTACGCTCTTGAGATGCGGGGTCACTTCCATATTTGATCTCGGGCGAGAGATTCAGTAGACCACCACACACACGTATTTAAACTTAAACATTATAGTAAATTAGTAGGTTAATCATATCAGCAGTGAACCAACTCAGTCTGTTTTTAACTTAGTTAAATTTTAATTTAGGCTGTATACTTCAAAAAGAGCACAGGGACATTATGTAATAGAGGTGAATTTTAGTACAGATTTGAATTAGCATTAAATCACCAGTCCACTAAACTGTTTACCGTTCTCTATCTCTCTCTCACTCTCTATCTGCGATTCAACAACACTCACCGACCAAAACTCATGTCTGACTGTGAGACTGTGACCAGTGACCGTCTAGTCTCGCCACTTTGTTTTGCACGCGCCGTTGCCACGGTTCTCGTTTTCATGCAATACTTCTGATTTCCATATTAAAAAATATGACAATGCTACTACCTACCTACATATATACCTGACAGACTTCGAAAATTATAATTAGTGATTCATATTGTAAACTCTCCACAATTAAATAAAAGCGGCTTATGAAATAGCAAATATAAACAATTGTTTCTTAAAATAATAGTCATTTTTCATATTGCCGTTTGCATGAGATTAAAAAGGCTACATTTCTACGAAAATAATATGCAAGAATACTACACAACGGTTACTTTTAAATTTCAATACTTTGGAGACCAACCATATTTGATCTACAACTGTATTTCCCAGACTTGTGAAATCTCCTTGAATATTCATTTGTATAAGGACATTACCGTAGTTATAAAGGTCGATAAAAATACAAATGTACTATTTTATTTATGTGCTTTTGTTAGTTCATCAATTTAGTATTGTAATAAATATGTCTGATAAAAGGAAAACGGCGTCAACGTTAATTTAACTCACAAGGGAAAAACTATTATAAGGAATGTGTTTGAAATACTTTGTACACGTGAAAGAGACATGAACGTAATCGAGTACCATAAATTTCAGGTATTTAAAAAGAATCAGAGAACAGTGTTTTTATTGAAAAATATCATTTTATAGGGCAGAATATCTTGAGCACAATTCAACAATATCGAATAGATAGAAGAAAACTATATTATACGAAGGAAACTTGGTAAATGAAGGACACATTGTGCCAAAAATTTGACAAGATTTAGGTACATATATATAATTAGCAAATACCAGGCATTTGTAAACGGATTATCAACCGGATTAAAAACGCTCTCTGGAAAGAGAAAGGGACTTATTATTTATTACATAATATCGGAAGTGAAACTGGTTTGGTTGATAAAGAGTTAAGTGTTTTTGAATCTTAAAAAACAAGAGACTACCATAAGGACATCGATGCGGAAAATTTGGAAATATAGTTTAGAAAAGTTATTTCAAAAATTGATCTAGGTTCTGTCATCGTGATGAAGTTAAAATATGAATCACTGACTATAATTGCCGGGATTCTGGTAAAATAGATTTTTACAATCTGTTAAAAAAAAGAAAAATATGTACTCATTATTATAAGTATAAACATATTTTACAAGCTTATAATTATCAACATGTAATTCAGAAACTATACTATATATGGTATCAAAACAAGAATTATTAATAATGAATGAAGACTTATCTATTGAAATTTGTACTATCGATATTAATATTTTTATGAGCAAGAATAATCTATTTAAGAAATTTCGCATAGACATAGATATATTACATAATAAATTATATATATTATTTTATAAGTATTCAACTATGGGATTATTAAAGATTTTTTTCATTTT
Organism: Hermaeophaga mercurialis; assembly: GCA_951812935.1. Classification (NCBI taxonomy): domain Eukaryota; kingdom Metazoa; phylum Arthropoda; class Insecta; order Coleoptera; family Chrysomelidae; genus Hermaeophaga; species Hermaeophaga mercurialis. Next base: position 3,213,021 of record OX638366.1, on the reverse strand, counting down.
TTCTGGTCAACAATTTTTACTTATATTTTCAAAAAAGATATTGTGATTAACTTAAAACTTAATTAATACCTTTTAGTTATTACATATTTCTATTTTCTATAAATTATAATATTATTAGTTATTAACTTCCAAAGCTTTTAAATTCTCATCCACTGAAATCAACCATTTCTTTCATGGTCTTCTTCTTCTAATCTTCTGTTATTGTTCCTCTTAATACATTCTTTTTAACTCTACTCTGTGGTAGTCTTTCAATATATTCTGTCTTATCTCTGCTCTTATTTCTTTCCCATATCTCAAGTTTCATACTTTCTGTTTAATTTTGGTTACACATTCGCTTTCAAATAAGTAAGTAAGAAAATTTTCCGAACACTTTTATTTCGTTTGTTTATTCTTCCATTGAGCTCAAACCTATTCTCATTTTTGTTATTTGTGTTATTTGTAGATAAAGTAGTCGAAGATCTTAAAATTGTATTCTTTGTCTCTTAAGCAAATTTTGATATTAAATAGGAATCAGTTTCTTCATTACCATTTTTTAATACCATGTATCTAGCCTGTTCCTCATTTTGTCTTATCCTAAGTTATTTATTACTCCTTTTTTCTCTTTTTTATTTCTTTTAATTCTTGCTGGACTTGCGAATAATGCTAGATGGGCCGCGTATGCTAGAAAATGAATCTTATATATATAAGTTCCTTGGATATTAACTTAGTTTTCTCTTAGCACCTCTTCTAGCTTTATGTTGAATAATGTGATGGACAGTGGGTCTCCTTGTCTACTGTTATGTTGAACAACTTAACGTATTATCCATTAAAACCGTTACACTAATTGAGATTATAATTAGTCTTACAATTGTCATATCTGTTGGCGCCACTTCTACTTTTTTTAATCGTATTTTGTTTCCAGTGTTAATTAGTGTTATGTTATTGTTTCAACAGTTTTTTTTTCGTATGCTTAGTTTTCCCATTGTACTGTACATTTCATTTCTGTCTACCCTGTTGTATATATATATATATCTAAAATTTATAATTAATATATGCACTGTCATATTATATTCGTAACAGCTACATACAGTTTAGTTTTATTATGAAAATTTAATGTGAACGCCACTTCCTGGGTCCAAACATTTTTTTCGCAAACACCAAATCGGTCTTATATGTCGTGTCTAGTATAGGTATTCCTACATAGTTACGACAATTTATAGCATTTCCTTTTTTCAGAATTGGTATAAGTATTATCTCTAACAATTTTGATTGTATAGGTTCTTCCTTCCATATTTTCTATATTATTTTTCTTTTATTTCTGGCCCAACTTCGTTTACCAATTCGTTTATTGTTTCCAGCACTTTTATTATTTTTTAATTAACGTTATTATGTTATTCATTTAGTCTGACTATTTCAGGCATATTAGCAGGTAAGTTGCTTAAAATGAATTAAAATTGAAATACATAGGTATGATTATAAATTAACCATATGTTTGTAATAAAATTCGCGTACTACTATTAGCAATATATATAATAAAAAAAAGAAGGGTAATGAGATTATTATAAGAGGATTAATGAGGTTATTATAGACCGAAAATTTTAATCAAATCCTGAATAGATCCACGAAGTTTGATATAGAAGAAATTGTAAAAAAACTGAAAATAGTTTGGAATCAAATGAAAAGTTTTGCGACTAAGAAAAATAGTACCTTTAACATATCAGATATGGTTTATTTCAAAAAAGCTTCAGCAGAAGTAAATTCAGACCAGTAGCATAAGTGTGTTGGGCATTTAGTACAGTTTCTTTAGACTAGTAACTTCATATAAGTAATTAACACTAATTATACGAATGTCCGTTTAATTATACGAATGTCCGTTTATCTATGTATAAAATTACTTTGCCCCAGTTCTTAATATTAAATTAAGCATGTTTTTATTTTATAAAAATCACCCATTTAAGTTTAAGAAATAGTAAAGTATTGAATATGAAGTCTGGCAACGCTGTTTTGCAGACTGTTGTAAAACGCAGGCGTCGTGCCTCCAACATTTTCAGAATTTTATTTGTTAGCTTTAATCAGATTATGCAGAGAAATATATATTACAGTTTACATTTTAGCCATATTTTGGATATCTTTATGAATGATTATTATAATTTTTCTAGGATTTTGTCTAAATTTTGTCTATTTTTAATTCAAAATTATCAGGACATGGGCTATATCTAAAACATAAGGAATTGGAATTAGAGGTGGAGTATTCGATATTCTGGAACGAAGCAACGTGAAGTTCTTGTAATGGTACAAATATAAATAAATTATGTTTGACACAATATTTGTTTGATAATATAAATCATGTAATACATTTTTCCAATCTCACCATATTATAATTTTATATTTTTTATTAATTGTATATATATAGTAGGCGGTTGTCATGGCAATTGTAAAAAAGTAAGTTATTTTTATGTCATGGCAATTTGTGATTTCTCAACTGGAGACTCTATCATTTTGCAGGTAGAAAACGTCGCAACTAGACACTTGATAAATTTTTAATTTGGAGAATTCGTAACTAGTGAACTTTAAAGTATAAACTAATACATATAATTTGGCTTAAGTTAGGTTTCATTTCAATAAAACCTAACAAACTTTTAGGAATTTAGGTTAAAGCAAAAATGTTAATTAATCTTTTAGATTAGGCACATTCCCATTGTTAAATAATAAAAAAAAATCAATAAAACAAGCAAGATAAGAAACGTTGGCGTCAAATATCAAAGATATTTCAACAGTGTGTTTTAAATAAATAACTCACACTCACAACCCTGTCTTTGTAAATTAATCTTAAATTGTCTAAGATACCGCCGGTAAACAAGAAATCATATCCAAATTCTGTTTAGCTGAAAATTTAGCACGTCCATAGAGGCGAAGTTGTCTTCCTGCTAAAGTTTCCAGTTGCGAATGCACCACTTCTATATGGTACCATAAATAAATGTCAAAACCATCATATTTAGCTAATGGAAAATTTAATCTCTAAAAATACTCTTAATGAGACATGGTTTTTAAAAGAATATTCCTTAAAAAAGTCGATCAAAAATAGGTAATGGTTAAAATCCCTTATTTATTATGTTTTTTATTAAATATTCGAATAAATTTAATGTTTTTTGATCGTTTAACTATGTAAAAGCGTATATCGCTATGTAATAGATAGGTTTGGAAGGGTTAAATCAATCTCAAAGAAACAAAAATTACCAGACTCCTATATTCAGATACAACATTAATAAGTAATATTATTTAAAGATTACTTCAAGGTACAAAATGGTAATAATTTTAAACATATAACGATATACTGTATTTGTATGTTACTGAAGGAAATTATACTTATTACGTACGTTTGTAGATCTACGTATTATATCAGTATATCGATTTTATTGAAGATTTATGGAGATTTCAATTTTTTATAAAAACACGAATATTCAAACATTTAAAAAAATCTTGTATATTAGTGGTTATTTATATTATCAATATGTATAAGTACATAAGTATGAATATCCGACAGATACAATTTAAAAAAATTACACAAATACATATATATATATATTCCACTAATAAATTTCTTTCATTTACATGGGGTAAGATAAACCTTAAACTATAAGTAATGTAATAGATTTATTGAATATCATTTTCAATGTTACGAAATTGTCAGCCATTAAATACAGTGATTATTAATTACGGAAAGCACAAACGCAAAAAAATTCTACCAAAAATTTTAAATCTATATATCTATTACAACTTTAATAATTTTATAAAAATCTATAAACCATCTGTGAATTAAGGTATATATATTCGTAACTGGGATTTGTCAACTGCTAACTCGATATAAAGACTTCGCATCTGGGAATGCTGTAATTTTTATCTGAATAGAATTTGTAAATGGTGACTTTTTGGTTGCGGAATATTAGATAAATTAAGATTTAACTACATACATTTGTATGAGTTATTTAAAAAATACCGTTGTAGTATCTTTGTATGACGTCATCCTTTCATTACTTGACTTAGTTTGTTGAAATTAGAAAAAGAGAGGTGAGTATCAGATTGATGGATAAAAAAAGAATTTAATTATTATTTACACAAAGCCTAACCTAAATTGTATTTTCAATACTTTAAATAAGTTATATAAAAATTCTCGAGTCCTCACTTTTCTAAAAGACTAAGACATTTCCTTTTAATAACTGTTTTCAGAAAAACTGACAAATAAAAAATATAGGACAAAAATTTTTCAATGAACACAATGCTTCACTTGTATTAGTAAAGATCTTTCATGCGCGCATATTTTTATTAATTCTAAAAGAAAAATCTAACATATTAAAAAATATTCTGCTCAGTATCACCTCTAAAAAAGAGATAATGAAATTATTTTCAGGCATAACAAAGCTCTGTAACAGTTCCTAATAGATCGTTATCTTCCATCTCTAAAACACACCGAGGAAAGTCTAGCCGAAGCCCCGCAATTCCCCGCTACGCTGCAGACACTGAAGCTCTCACGTGATCGACCTTCCCGTCAAAATAGGCGACGTACACGGCTGGGAGAGGGCGAGGAGAAGGGAGGGAGTTCATCTTTGTGTAGCACGTGCAACTGAACGAACGGGCCATCATAATCGTGCATGGCTCTAGTATTGAAATAATCATGTGGTTGGTTGTCATATATTATACCTAGTCCAGACCTCACACACAAAACAGAAACTTTGAGATTTTCAATAATTCTGCAACGAAGCTGAAACATTTCAACGACTTTTTTGTTTCGACTCTGTTTTGTCAACGGATTTTACAACAATCGCGAATACCGACTCTTGTCTCGAAATTGTTTTGTTGCTTTGAAAGTTTCTAAAATGTTGTGCTTTTGTTTTGTTTTTCGTTTCTGTTTTGTCTGTTTGGTCTGGACGCGGCATTAGGAGTCAAGATCGACAAGGATGAGATGGGATGTAAGTACATATGCCTTTTACTTTGTGGTTTGTTCGCTCCAGCAGCGTTTGGTACAGTCACAGGTCGCGTCAAGTGGGTATTCAGTATGGCCAAGTTACGATTTTCAGAATATTTTTTCTAATCTCGTGCGTTTCATTCCATTTCAAACTCCGATATTCGTGTTTGAAATTAAATGTTTGCACTAGGGTGTGAAATCATTGTGTTTCATAATGGAGTTATTTGTCATTATTTTATTTTATTTATAAGACCTAACGAAAACATATTAAAACGGAATCTTCCTAGCAAACTTATGATTGCGATTCATTTCAAAAATATTTGTTTCGGCCGACTTCAAAATGGGGAATAAATTTGAAACTTATAATAATAACTTCTTAAGGCCTAGGCATACACCTATTAAATTTGCATCCTCTTATCAAACTTACGAAGTGTAGTTTCCCTTCCCCTCAATCTTAAAAATACTTGCTTTGGCTGACTCCAAAAGTAAGAATTAAGTTGATATTTATAACTTCTTAGGGCCTAGGCCTAGGCCTAGGCATCCTGTAATGAAACTTATGAAGGACTGTTTCCAGCAGGTTAATTTTAAAAATACTTATGTATTTTGGCTGACTTTAAAATGTAGGACCAACTTGAAATTTAGAATAAAACGTGTCAGGATTTAGGATTAAATTTATTAAAATGGCATCTTAACGAAATTATGCAGGTGATGTTGTTGGGTTTTATTAATTTGTAATAATTAGTGTATATTGCTAGATTGTTACCATTTTTGTTTATTATTTAAATATAACGTTAATATGAATATTCAACATGTAACAATACTGAATGTTTTATAAAAATGTAAGTTCAATCATGCACTCGCGCGGGGTCGACAAAGTCACAAGAAACACCAGCACGGAGAACGAACAGTAAGATTGCTTTCATCCCTTTAATTTTAAAAATATTCGTTTTGGCCGACTTCAAAATGGAGAATCAACTTGAAATTTATAATAAAACCCACTTAAGGCATAGGGATAATCTTATTACAATGGCATCCCTGTTGGCAACCTTATGCAGGGTAGTTTCTATCTTCTTAATGTTAAAAATATTTGTTTTCGCTGACTTCAGAGTGGGGCACCAACTTGAAATTTAAAACAAAAACCTATTAAATTATACGAAATTATACAAGGTCGTTTTCATTTCCTTTGTTGTAAAAATAATTGTTTTGGATGACTTCAAAATGGGGGATAAATTTGAAATTTATAAGAAAACTTCTAAAAGTCTACGCATAAATCTATTAAACTGGCATTCTCTCCCCAATAGTATATATTATTGACTGAGAATCGAAATACATTGACTCAATATAGATACAGGGTGGTCAACTTATACTCCGAAGTTTGATAAATAAAAGTTATAGATAGTCAAATTTGACATTTTAAAATTATTTCGTAATATACACGGTGTCTCATAAGGTCACAGCATATCAAAGTTATGTTTTTTTTAACTGAATATATTTTTACATTTTTATAAACCTCTTGCCGAGCTAATTTCAACGATGTATCACACTTCATCTCTATTATGTTTAATAAAGGATCTACAGCCATCTGAAAATCACATTTTTGAGTTTAAATATATGTAGCAGCCAAAACGTTGAAAATCAATAAAAACTGTTTACATGCTCCTATCCTAACTTTTTAAGTTCTATTCTACGGCATAAAAAAATATTTGATACAGAGTGATTAAAAATGGGATTTCAAATTTTGCTTTGATCTATATACTATTAAAACATATTGTACAAATATTTATGTATATCGGAATAACTATATTCATTTTTTAGTTCATATACAACAGTGACACAATACTGATATTATTTTATTGATAAAGCAATAGTCCAATATGACACTTCCAGATAATTTTCAATATCAAACTTTAAGGATTATTAAATGTTAATAATATAATATAGATTTCGTAATATTGGTCAAATATAATTATAAGTTTTAAACGATGTACTGAAAAACAATATTTGATAATTATCAATACATGTAGAAAAAACATGTTGAATGTGCTATGTATATATAACATTGATGCATTATCGATATTGTAATACTGATCAATAATGATCTAATATAGTTTTTACAAATTATTGCGATTATCAGAACTTTAGATTTAGCCATTACAATATGGGTTTAATAAATTTCTACCAATGTTGTATTTTCAAGCTTTAATCTCTGCATATTCTTAAAACGTTAAATAAGTATTTCTGTACAGCGGAAATACTATGTATATTAAATTTTCAGTTCATATACGACATTCATATTCCTTTATTTGACACATCTTGTTACAAAAACAATAGTCCAATAATGAAAGGAAAATTGAGAGAAATAAGACCTTTTAGTCTCATAGTCTAAGCGTTTAAAGCGAAAAAAAAGATAGAACTACCGGTTTCGTGCCTAAACGGATCATATCTTTAGGTTCAAAATACAAATTTCTGTAATTAAAAATAAAAATAACAAATAGTTTGGTGTAAAATAGTTACGTTTGTGTATAGATTTGTAGATAAGGGTTATTTTTAATGTGAGATAAAGAGATTTTAATTTTTAATTTTTAGATTGACTGTTATTTTTAGAATTTTATTTTATTTATCTAGTTGATAGGGGTTATTTTAGTAGTAGATTTTAGTTTTTAGTACCTTAGTTTTATAAATATAGGATTAATTAGTTAAGTAGGATATAATTTAAAAAAAACTTACCGATGTTGTAAAATAGACTAATTAGTCGTACAACCCCTATCAACTACATAAATAAAAAAAATTCTGAAAATAACAGTCAACATAAAAAAAATCTTTATTCTACGTTAAAAATAACCCTTTATCTAGAAGTCTATATACGACTAACTATTTTACACCAAACTATTTGTCATTTTTTATTTTTAATTACAGTAATTTGTGTTGTCAACCTGAAGATGTGGCCTCACGAAACCGGTAGCTCTATCCTCTGTTTTTTTAATACAAAATAAAAGCTGAGAGACTTATTTCGTCCCAATTTTCCTTTCATTAATGTACACTCACATATGGCAACAACAACCCACTTAATAGTCCAATATGGTAATTATTTCCGGTATGAAGACTTTGGGATTGGGCCAACATAACTAGATATTTATACTACAAATACAGATTAACAAAATTGCACAAATATTGCATAACCCAAAAATTCATTCTATCTTTCTATATTTAATTATAATACTAATAAAGTAATAAAATTTAACCAAATACATTATGTTTATTTTATTTTGATATTAATGCTCAGGACAATGCATAGGAAATCTAATTTACTCTTCTATAATCTTTCATAAATCATAAAAAAATTTAATTCTGTATAATCCAATATATTTTACATTTCCACTAAACATAAATATTTGTTATCATTTATTTCACTGCGGCTATATTTCAGACATTACTTAATTAATTCATAATTTCTCTAATTATTTTACAAATATTTTTGCTATTGATGTTATTTATTCTAGATTTTTCGCAGACTGATTCTGATGGAACGAAGTAACGCAACTGTTTTAAACAGCCGAACGCAGTTTCAGCCGAACAATACCGAAAAAGACAATTGGTATTTTCGCCATTTTATCACCTGTTGCATTGTGGAATGGACCACGTTTATTTCGTGTGTTTTATGGTTGTTTTTTTTTATTAAGGTGAGTTCCAATATATAACAAATACTAATAAAATATATTGTATTTATACCTTTCAAGTGTTAATTTCTTTCGTAGCTATAAAAGTAGCGAATTTACTGACAAGAATAAACTAAAACTAAACAATAAACTATACTTTGATAAATAATTGGAGAAGGAGATTTATCCCCATAACCAAAACTGCAAAAAATACATTCTACTACATAATATATTGTTAGGCCGCTGCATAGTCTTATATTATCACACATTAACTGCTTGATTTCACATAAGAATTATCCCGGGTCCACATATTGGGCCAACGTTGGTTTCTTTGTGTAGAGCCGGCCTTACACCGGCTGGCGCCTGATCGGTAAGGAATTACCCCTTTAATTATATGTCAGAGTATAAAATATAATTATGAAATATTCTCTTATAAATATTGTTATGATATATAATTTCTTCACAAACTTCTATTTCAGTATCTTATTTACTTACTATTCTTCTCAATATTTCATATATTTCATTTTTAAACTATTTTAAATTCTTTTTAGTTTCAAAATCTATATTTTTACAAAATTTTCAAATCTGACATTCTTTAAAATATATAATTGACATTTCTAATCTAACAAGTTATGAACAAACTATCCCCTAGTTACCCCCAAAACAATTTTATTATGAATTTTAATTATTCATTCTAGCTTCTGAAATTATCAAAACAAATCCCCATAATTAAAATTTATAATAATCAATTTCTTTAAAAGTTCAACTTACTAACATATTTTTATAAAACATCTATAATAAGTATAACGATCAAATAACAAAATTAAAAACTTTTGAACTATAATTCAAAATTATAAATCTATGATAATATTAATATCAAAATTTAATTTCTTTACATATTAAACAACATTCAACACTAGTTCCTTTCAAATTTTCTGTAATTATTTTTTCATATTCATAGTATTTATTATTTTTCTATTTTTAAAATTAACATATTTTTTATCTATTACTTCAAATTGTTTTTGTTCGCTTCAAAATTGTTATAAAATTGCTTTTCCAAATTTTTCCACAACTTTAATGAAAAATTTTCACCTGCATCTCCTATCATCCTACCTGTGTCTCTTTGTACTTGCTCTAACTCTTCCCATATTCGTTCTCTCTCTTCTTGCCACTGTTTTTTCAAAACATCAATATCTCCTTCTAATTTATGATGTTTTCTTTATTTCTATTTCTACATCATGAGCTATTTGGGTCATGTCTTTTTCTATTCCTTGCTGTTCTTTCTTTAACCTCTCGAAATCATTTCTATAACATCCGTAATCTTTTGGCACCTCTTATATTCTTCATCTATTTTCTTTCCTAACTTATTCTGATCAGTCCTGATATTTTATAATCTCTCTTCTACTCTCTTTTCTTGTCTAATCTCTATCAGATATTTTTTAGTTACCATTTTATCTTCCAATTCTTTCATTTCTTCAACCATCTCTTTCTATTTATTACTTGAATATAATTTTTTATTTCCTCTGTATTCTTTCTCTCTTCATCACGACTGGTTCTCATTTCATTACAATAAGTTCTCATTTCATTTTAAAATCACACATCATTTTATATAAATTCATTATCATATCTTCTGGAACTTCACATCTATGTCTTTGTCGTTCATATTGTTCCCGTATTAGTCCTACATTCTCATTTCTTTCATTTGTATCCCTTTCACGTGACTCCACACTTCTTTGTGAATTCTCATGCACCTCAACATTTATTACTTCTTTTTTCATAACCTGACCAGCTTGCTCTAAATCTGCGATTCTTAGATTCATTATTGATATTATAGTTATCAGCTACTTTATAGCTCCTATGTTGTGTGCGTCATTTTGTTATGATATATAATTTCTTCACAAACTTCTGTTTCAGTATTTTTAAACTATCTTCAATCCCTTTTGATTTCAAAATCTTTATTTCTACAAAATTTTCAAATCTGATATTCTTCAAAATATATCATTGTTATTTCTAATTTAACAACTTATCAACAAACTATCCCCTAGTTACTCAAAAAATAATTTTATTATGAATTTTAATTATTCATTCTAGATTCTGAAATTATCATAATATATTATGTAACACAAGACATTTTTATACATTTGTGATAGAAAATGTCAAAACGATCTGCAAAATCTATGTTCTTAAAATGTCTGTTAAATAAATCTGTTGACAACACATCATGAAATGTGACCCCAAATAATTTAGAGTTTCAAGATTCAAAAGATACGAGCAGTGATTCTGATCCGATATAACATTAACGCATAAAAATCCCTTTATGAGTGATTTATTGACTATGACAATGAAGTTATTAATGCCATGGAAGGTACATTAATCGTCATTGTTTCAAACAATTAGTTAATGATTTTCTTTTTAGATTTTCAAGTAGTAAACAAAGCAGGTAATCCATATAAAAATCACGTCTTTATGGAACCTATGAAAATATCCCGTAATAATTTAGAACTAAGGGATGCAAATCTCTTTGAAACATTTTATTCTGAATCAGAATAAGGTATCTATAATAATTTAATATGTGGAACAAATGTTGAGACTATAAATCGCATTAAAAAATACTTGATTTAACATAAATGAATTTTTCTAGAGCCATATTCAACAAAATACAATCATACTAATCATACTAAGTGTGATGAAAAGTGACATTAAAGTTAATTTTTTTAATTTGATTGAATTTTTTGTTTTAGTTGTACTTGTTTTATGTTTTTTGTAGTCGCTGTTTGGTATAAAATCAATATTTGTTAAAAATATGTTGACGTTTTCTTTATTAAGATAAATGTATTGTCTTCTTACACTCTATATTGTTCATTAAAGGAAATAATAATTAAAGCAATTTATATTAAAATAGCTTGAACTGAGTTCATTGATGAATCATCCTTGGGATCAGGTATAAATGATTTTGTAACAAGACTCTCAAACTCGCATTTTTGAATGATAATGACTGCCGTTTCAAAAACAATTAAAAATGAGGCTTAATGTTCAAAAGTGACTGTTTTAGAGCCTCCTGGTTCTTAGATTACGCATCCCAGACCCTAAATGTGAACAATAAATTTTACTGCTCAAGAAGAATCTAAAAATGCAAAAATATTCATGATTTACAAATTAAAAAATATAAGTTTCTTCTTAGGAAATTTTTTAGACAGCCTTTAAAATTCGAATTATCTTCAAATGATAGCTATAGTAAAATAACCTTTCTCCATATAAACAGATTTTCTAATAATTAAATATTCTAGTCCATAGGACCAGCCTTTAGGTCATAATATTTTTCATTTTATTTTAGACGATATACAATAAGATCTTGTAACCTGGGCTTTACAACAAAATATTAATCATTCACAGTTGTTGAGTTTGCTGTTAATATTAAGAAAAAAATATACAATTTTGCCTTCTGATAGTAGGTCATTGATTAATTCTGCGAGAAAAGTCCAAAATATTGAAAATACCATATCTATGAAAGAAACAGAGACGAAGTATATTTATTTAGGAATTGAGCGTTGATTAAAACTAGTGTTTAAAAAGAATATTTTTGAAGTATTAAAATATTATAAAACAGAAAAGATTCAGTTGGTTATTAACATTGATGGCTTACCTATCCACAAAAGTACTTCTGACCAGTTTTGGCCAATATTAGGCACCATTTTTTGCAAACAAAAAACTTAGACGTTTTTCATATTGTTTTGTACTATGGAGACTCAAAACCTAAATATTTGGAACATTTTTTAAAAGATTTTATTACAGAATTGCATAATTTACAGAATAAATGTTTTTGCATTGAACAACAAAACTTCAAGGTAGAATTATTAAAAGCAATTGTTTGTGATGCTCCAAAAAGGTAATTTTTTAAAGAAATCAAAGGGCACAATTCTCTTTATGGATGTGAAAAATGCTCTATAAAAGGAATCAGTATTAATTACAGAACTTTATTTTTATAAAGTGCTAAGAATCAAGCAGAATGATGGACAAACAGTAACTTTAGACACAAAAATTTCCTAAACCGTCACACAGGGATTTCTCCAATTACGCAACACGAAAACTTTGACAGGATTAATGGATTTCGATTAGACTATATGCATATAGACTGTCTTGTTATAATGAAAAAGTTGTTAAATGTTTTATCAAAAAGTCATTCGAATTTTCGCATATCTCCATCATTTACAAAAGTTGCATCTAAAAGAATGGAGGAGATACGTCTGCAAACAGAATTCAATAGAAAAAAATTTTTTTTCTGAACTTGACTGATTTACGGCTACAAAATTTAGAACTATAATTTTATATTTGGCACCATTTACCTTTATAGATTTACACCCATTGAATCAATACAGACATTTACTTTTATTTTATTGTTCAAGGAGAATTTGTAGAAAAATTCACCGAACAGTCTGAACAAATTTATAAAAATGTTGAGCCTCTTTATTACATCCATTCTGCAATACATATGGTTAGTTCTTCAGTTTTGAATAGTTACAGTTTAGATCAAATAAACTGTTTCATGTTTGAAAACCACATTGGAAGTTTGAAAAAATTGTTGAGATCCCCTTGTAAACCATTAGAACAAACTGTTATATATGTAGTATGTGAAAAAGAAAGAAACTTAATAAAATATAACATAAATGAAAACTTCAAATTTTTTTATGACAAAAAGGTTAACAGTAAACATATTTCTATAAACAGTTTCAAAATAAATCCCGTCAGTGATTTAGATTCTTACATTTTATTACGCATTAATAAAATAATGAAAGTCAAGGAAATTCTAACAGAAGGAAAAGGTATATATTTGAAACGAAATATTTTTTTAATTTCAATGAAGCTTTCACTTCACCATTATAATTTTCAAGATTGAAAATATGGCGGGTCGACTCCCTGAGCTCCCATTTATTTACTGTCGGTACTGAAGAATTTAAAAGCAAATGTATGTTGATTAATTTAGATAATTCTACTTTTCCAAAAGAATTAATTCATAATTTTGGAGTTCCATATGGATTTTTATTGTTATGATTCGGTCAGTAAATTCAGATTATTATTATTATTATTATTATTATTATTATTATTATTATTAAGTTATTTTGAAAGTATAAGTATGGTTTTTAGATTATCAAAGATGAAATACTCCTGGGATATTGTTATCTGGACTAAAGAAAACAAATGTGACTTTGTACCAACAAGTTGGCGTGTCAATATGTATTTATGGCCTACAAAAATGTCTAAAATTCTAAAACTGCATAAGTCTGTAATAAATTGTTAGCCTCCCCAATGTGAATATTACGTATTCAGAACATCCAGCAACTTGTAAGGCTACTGTAAAGGATTTAAAAATGGATGAAGAAATGGTACCAAAATTAGAATATGCATGAACATTTTCTTCAGATTCTGATAATATAGAAATAACAAATAAATCATCTCCCAATGAATCTTTAAATTTGACTGAGGATACAACACTCTTCAATGTCATAGTGAGTATGTTGAGTTTTGAAAGGGGCATTCACACATGTTGGAGCTCCTATTCATAACTGGAAATTCTATTTTGTTTTCTAAGTTTATCTGATTTATAGATTGTGCAAAAATAGCAGAAAATATCGACAAACTTGTTAAGAGCTTTGCATCTGTATAGTATGACATCAAACAAATAAAAGTTATATATAAGACAAACTAATTATAATTTAAGTTTGTTAGCTGACAAAAGTCCTACACATCAAATGGAAGCACCTGGGTTTAATTTCACATTTGACAATGAGGAAGAGTTTGCTGAATTTGAGAAATTGTCAATTTCACGAAAATCTGGTATGTTTTTGAAACTTAATATTGGTATTTTTATTTCTAAAACTTTATAATTATAAATTACTATTTTTAGTCTTATTTTGGGAACAAAGGATGTAAGTTAATTGGTTCATTCTATGATGAAAAAATTGTTATCAAAAACTATTAGTCTAAAATAGTCTGCTTTGGGTCGAAAGGGAAAACTCAATTTTTCAAAATTAATCAGCTATAAATTCGTTCTAGGTAAGCAATAAATTTTTTATCGTTAATATGTATTTCCTTGTTCACATTTATAATATCCAGACTAAGTTAAAATATAAAACATAAAAGCTAAATCTTATTTTCACAAAAAAAACCACTTCACCGTAACTTTTATTTCTTTGAATCTTTTGCCATTATTCTCATTTCTTGTTCTTATTCTTCCATTTTCACATTCATTTTCTATTCGTGTTCTCATTAGAAACTACTTGGATACTAAAATACTATAAACTTTAGTAATAAAATCTGAAGTCAATACCACATATTTGAAAATTTAGATTATAAAAGAGATAGTTTTGTCAGATGTCATCGTCAGGTCTCAAACACAAATATCAAATAACAAGTTTAACAACTTACCAATATTAATAGTAGCTAAATCTTAATTATTATTGTTAATTTTAATTAAGCTAATCTATAAATGAAGAAAAATATATATTAATTTTATATATTTTTAGATGAAACCAGAAAAATAATTCCTTCCTGCGCGGAAGATGAAGTGATAGCCCACATTAGTACCGCACTTGCACCAGTTGGAGGTAGAGAAGGTGGACGAAGTAGTAGGGCCAAAGAAAATTGAAATTTATAAATTGTTCTCGCTTATTCCTTTGGAGATACATATTTCTGTTCTTTGCAGGTATAGCATTGTCTTAACAAATTGGTTTTAAGTGTTTTTTACTGAACTGATAATGTGATATGTTCTATTTACTCAGAATTATACGAGGGTTGTCCGTAAAATAAGGTTCCCAAGGCGCTGCAGTCGCGAGGAATACTGTTGCGCGAAATCCGGTGATAATGGCGTCAGCAAGATCACCATTGAAAAAATTTTGACAGCCCATTTAGGGTATGCCAAGGTTCATGCAAGGTGAGTTTCAAGAATGCTTACGGAAGACCATGAACAACGTGTTGTAGCGACCCGCGAATTTTTTCAAGCCTACGAAACTGATGGTGAAGAATTCTTGGGTTCATTTGTTACGGGAGACGAGACCTGGGTCCACTACATGAGGCCTGAAACAAAGTAACAATCCCCTCGGTGGAAACATCCAGATTCGCCAAAGCCGCGGAAGTTCAACAAACACTGTCTAACGGCAAAGTGATGGCGACAGGAAGAGGTTATTGTTGTGCGAATTCAAGTCTGGATGGAACAACAATCAATGTTGACCGCTACTGTGCTACGTTGAAGAAGCTGCGTCGCGCAATTCAAAACAAGAGGAGAGGCATGCTCACAAGGGGAGTGCGTTTCCATCACGAAAACGCTCGTCCGCACACCGCCCGTATAACAACCGATCTTCTCATAAAATTTGGATGGGATATTGTCACACACCCGCTTTACAGCCTTGACATAGCCCCAAGTGATTACCATCTTTTCCGTGAATTGAAGAAACACCTGGGTGGGACTGAATTCAGAACCGGAGAGGAGCTGAAAGAAGAAGTTTTAAGCTACCTTCGCGGCGCGGCGGTAGAGTTCTACGATTCAGGCATAAAAAAGATGGTACACCGCATGCAAAAATGCATCGATCCCAACTGTGATTATGTCGAAAAATAGGAAAAAGTGTAAGCTTTCCAAAAATGTATAATTTAAAGCCAATAAACATGATTTTCATTATGAAAAATCATTGGGAATCTTATTTAACGGAGAACCCTCGTAATTTGTTTTGTTATTTCCACCTAATTTCATCTTAGTAAAATAGTATTTTTACTGAACGATTAAGGATATGTTACGTTAAGTCAGAATTATAATTTATTTTGTTTGTTCAAGTGATTTCATCACCTTTTTTACTAAACTGATTATGTGATATGTTCTATTTACTCAGAATTATGTTTTATTTTTTCATTTTATCTATTTATATTCAAATATATATTTGTTATAGTATCTGCTATGGCGACCAGAGAATTGTTAAAAAAAATAAAAGTTACAAAACAACTTCAAAATATATATTATTTTAGCACCAACTATCTCTCCAGATCAAGAAAATAAAACTAAATATACATTCTTGAAGCCACTCATTAAGCTTATCATTTAATTTCTGCAGGCTAAATTTTATATTTCGGTCTAAATACTATAAATTTCTATATTTCAATGTTTCAATTACTGGTATACATATATAGGGTGTTTCAAAATTTGGGTCCAAAATTTATACTACTGATTATTCTCATTAAATAATTAGTTTTGCTAAAAAACATTAAAAAATCCGCCGTTTTTAATATATAAATCGTAATACTAAAGAAGGTTGTAGCTTGATACCCACTAAGGCCCAGGCCATGTAGCTAGTTACCCACTAAGGCCCAGGCCATACGAATGAGGGATTTAGAAGGCCCTGGAAGGAAAGATAGTTTTGTTTTTTGAAATGTAATATGGTTTTTTGGATATGATAAAAGAGACTGAAAGTTGTCAAGTCAGTTTTTTTGGTAATCTAACACTTTACCCAGATATCCAGTCGGCGCTTCACAATTGGCACCCAACTTGAAGCGAAAGTGTTAGATAAATAGATATTAAAGAGAATAAGGAAAATTATATCAGAATTGGAACTCGACGTTACTTCAGTGAACTGCAACATGAGAAGCCAAGAGGAGATGGTTTAGCTGTTAGAGGCAGTGGACTTTTGAGAGACAACACTGTTTTAGGTGAATAAGTGGCGGAGAGGACCTTGCTCCAACTCTGCTCCTAGATTAAATGGCAGGAGGACCTAACTCCAACTCTTCATTATTGAATTGAAGTGACAGTAATTGAGTAGCTAAAGACAACATTTTTTTTAAAACATTTTATTATTTGTTATAAACAATACGTTTCTTATTATTAGTATAAGATATTTGATTTCAATAACTATAAATTGATATATTGGGGTAGAATTGTTGTTTATTACCATTTCAACTAGGTCTCGCAAGAAAAACTTAAGATTCTACGGCCGACAAGGCAGCCGTTGATAAAGAAAATCACAATGATAGTAAGTTAAGTGAAGAAGGCGAGATAAATAAAATACTATAAGAAAGATTCTTTTTTACAAAACTTAGTCTAACTTTAAGTAATAATATAAAATCTAATCTTGAATAATTAGCAATTCTATCGATTGTAAACTTCATGGTAGTTACCCTACTATACTTAATTCTGTAAAATAAACGAAACAGTTGTAAACTCTGATGGAGGGGCCAGTAGTAGTTCTGCGCGAGATTTAAAATCTAATTATATATCTAGTTGAAAGGATCCGGGGGCTCCCAACCTTAATCTTCCCCTAACGGCAATATGCACCCAGTATTATTTCTAAAGAATTTAATTGCTCTTCTTGACGAAGCTGGCGTTCCTAATGATAAGAAACTATATTTTGCAGCAGGTTGTTTAAAAGGACCTGCACATGCACAAGATTGGGTAGAAATAAAAAATTTCAAAATATTTGTAGATTTTAAAAACGAATTTTTAAACCGGTACTGGAGTGCCGAGAAAGAAAGGGATAGTTTCTCTAAAATAAAATTCGACCGATACGAAAAGAGTTGAAAGGCAGATTATATTATACTTGGTTGCGACTTTTTGAGAGGTAAAATGTTAGTAATGGACTTAAAAAAGAATGTATTGTGTGGATTAATGGGGGTCAAGAATGTCGAATACCATTTTTTCCTCAAAATGATTATAAAATTGACATACTTATTAGCGAGATAATAAATAAAAAGATGTTAAATAAAAGTGTATATAAAATTCTAGAAATTCAACAAGGGCTAAATACAGCTATTCATTCGGACACGGGCTTTTCGCCAGAATAGGTTTATTTTAGAAAATTAATATTTAATATTAAAATACTGAATTCATACACGATCGTAAAACGATTCTAATGATTGCACATGAACGATTAATGACTAAGTCAGAGGAAAGACATCTACGTCATGGTAAGCTACTTAAAATAATTAATTTTAAAGTAGGTGACAAAGTTCTGGTAAGGGACAACCCACAGATCCAGAAGTTTTTCCTATTATTCAAGGGGCCCGGTACTCTCGTCTTGATAGAAATTCTTATGAAATTATCGATGCCAAAACTGGTTCCTTTATGGGAGTATAGAAAATATGGAATTTAAAGCCATATTATTCAACCGGTTGAAAATAGATTTGTTTGTTAAGAACCTATTTGACTATATTTCATTTAATGTTTATTTAGATATTTGTACTTTATGTTTGTATTTTAATGATATTGTGTTTTTATATTAAATCTCACTATGTTATAATCAGGGCCCGTATGTAAATATGTCATGACGTAATTAACAGGTGTGGAATCAGCACATCGCGCACTCATGAAATTTTTACATTAAAATGGTATATACTTCGTAAAATTATCTTACCTAATAAGTTTGACAGCGCGTGTTCATAATTTCTCAAATATCGGGGATATTGAAAAGTTTATAAAATTGCACTTTTACTACACAGTCATATATACGTCATATTATATCTATTAATTTGTGACACAAGAATTAGCATAAATTATTAACAACTGTTCGGTATGTTTGAAAGTTAGACTTTGGCGCCTGTCATTTAAAATTCATTTGTAAATAGAAAACGATCTTTCTACATCCACAGACGTAACAGGAACATATTTAAAGTTTGTGTAATTTTTTAAAGATGGCACATTGACATTTTCTCGAGCAAAATCGGCCTCTCTACCTTTTAAAAGATCCACAATACTGCAGATAGTTGGAAAAACCAGGATTTTTATTTATAACACTTTCCAAATTCGATTTCACACAATCAGCAACGGTTCCAGAAATTTGAAAACTGAATTGACGGAGATCAAATATTAGGTAAAGAGTATTTGTCTAATGGGGGTGAATGCTGGAGGTCACGAATAGCTAATGGGATTCTCGAAAAATTGGCATGTCATCCTTTATTGTTGGATTCGAAAATGCTTGTTGTGCATTCGAGATAGAAAGTACATCATTTGCATTCAGTTGTTCTACCACACGTTTCATCTCGTCAAAATAACAATAATAATAACTTGCTGCCTCTATCCATGTGCCCTATCGCGTCACAATAGGCTTTGGTGGTAACGGTATATTTGGAAGTTTCTCATTAAATATTTTCGTAGGAGACGGCGCTTTTAAAAATACTTTTTTAACACTAGAAATTAACTTATCTACATTAGGATAAGAGTTCTAATAGTTTCAGCGACGCGGTGAAGCCCATGTGCCAAACATGTCACTTGCACTAAATCTTTGTATTCAATTTTTAAGCTTCGACCGGCTGCCTTAATATATGCAACTACATATGTTAAAAAGAGCAGTACACGCTCTTTATTAATATCGTTGTTCTCAACCCACATTGATTTGAGACTGTCATTGACACATTCAAATACTGTATCGGCGTTTTTGCGTTCTAGTACCCGTGCCAATGTTAAATGGGGTCGCATTGGAACCAACTCGTCCATCCCCCCAACTATCACGTTAGCGATGTTTTGCCCTTTAATGTTGGTGGTTTCCTCAAGAGAAACCCATAAGTCTCTGCCATGCAATTCTGAACTGATGTCGGTTTTAAACTGATTATACACTGGCAATAAATAGTTTATTCTAAGGGTAGACTCCGCAGGTACACTAACACTGCTGTAGTTTCCATTAGTACAAGTTTGTAAAAATTGTCTAAACTCGGGTTTTTCTAATGTAGTCCATGGAATGTAGCAAGTCACAATCATTTTAACTAAATCAAAATTAAAATGTTGCTGTCGTTCTCTGGCACTTACATTTCCACTAGAACATGCTTGATGTTTATCTGTTTAAACGTAAAATATGTGACTTCATTTTACAGGATACAACTTGGACACTAAAGACGTTAACACCATTAAATTTTAATTCCGGAAAATCATTTATCCAGCGCTCTATACTCGAAAGAGATGGATTTTTCCGCGACATTTTAACATTATTTAAGGATAAAACTATATTTTGTCACTCCAAATTTAATTTTTAATGTGAAATAAAATGACACAATTATGTTTAAAAATATATTTTTTTAAATTCCGATGGGAATTATTCTGTTTTTATTTCATATCGCTTTAAGTGTATACCGAAAACCATCTCTGAGAAACTTATAGAATTCCGAATATTAATGTTATTAATTGTTATTTAGTATTAATGAATATTATCCATCAGAAATTTAAAAATAAAAAAAACAAATTTTGTAGCATTAAATCGACAAATATTCTGAGGAAGTGAAATCCGTACCTGGAATGACATATTAATATACTGGCTCTGGTTATAATAAAGGAAAAATAGTGAAATTTAAAATGGGGTAATGTAGTAGTTAAATATCCACTAAGGTCCAGGCCATACGAATGAGAGGGATTTAGAAGGCTCTGGAAGAGAAGGTAGTTTTGTTTTTTGAAATGTAATATGGTCTTTTGGATATAATAAAAGAGACTGAAAGTTGTCAAGTCAGTTTTTTTTGGTAATCTAACACTTTACCCAGAACGCTTCACAAGGTGAATTTCTAAATAATGGTATATTAGCAAAATCATTATTTAAGGAGAACAATCGGTAGTAAAAGTTTGAGATCCAAATTTTGAAACGCCCTGTATATGTATGCCAATAATGCGCCAATATATTATTAGCAAGTTTCAGTCGATATTAATATAATATTTTATATTCAATATAGGGTCTATATGTGTATTCCAATATTGTATCAATATAGTAAAATTTTACAAAGTGCGAGCGCAAAAACATTTGCTTGTGTAATCAAATACTACACAAGTACCTGGAACTTAAAGAAAAATTATAAATAACGTAGGCTATTTAAAGAGAATACATTTACTCATAAAAAATGTATTTGGCAGGAAAAAAGGTGGTTTAAAACAAAAAGTGACAGTATTAAAAGAGGAAATTATTTAAAGTTTTAATAGTAGATTTCTAATGTAATCTGTTTTTCGAAAATGCCTTCAAAATGTTCAAAAGTAAAGTAAGATTTTTACAAAAAACATTAGTACGATTAAAGTAAATATAGCTTTATATTAAATTGACTGTTTCTTGACTTACTTTATGGAATATATTCATTATAAACATACAAGATAAATTATACTTACCTGTGTAAATTCAAGATTAGTATAATTTTTTCTTTCATATTTATAGCTTTTTATGCCGAATTCATTAATTACTGTGTTAAAGACTGTGAGGAAAATGATTTAAAATATGTTAATACTAAAAACGATTTAGGAACGGATATAAAGATTTTATTTGAAAGTCATATGATTTATAAAATTTTAAATGAACTATCTGAATTTCAAGAACATGAGATTCAAGCAAATATTTTTAACAAATTAGAAATGGAAATAGGACATTATCTTTCATTCGTCTACCTACTCAGTTTTTAAATAAGAATTATGATTGTCTGCCAGGAGATAACGAGCAATTAGTTTTAAAGTACCATTATTTTTGAATAAAACATTTTCCTCGGTTAGTCAACTAAATAAAAATCATAATAAAAAATTCATCTGCGATAGGGTGTTTAAATTATTTTCACAGTAAAAAAATATTTAAAGAGCATTTGGTTAATTCTGAACAATCGAATAATTATAGAATTTCTTTTCCTAAATAAGATTCGGTTAAATTTAAAAAGCATATGTTCAAACAAATAGTTCCATTTGCAATATATGCAGACATAGAATCTCAATTACAAAAATTCAATGATGCAAATTTATCAGAAAATAAAAATAGCTTACCCTCTAAAGAAAATTAAAATAAATTGAATGACGAAAACCCTGATGACACAGTAGATTTAGGAAAGTTTCAAAATTCGCAAATATTCAGACCTATACTAAAAAAACAATATATTTACTCTTAGCCGATATATTTGAAAACATTAGACATATCTGTAGAAAAACCTATAACTTAGATTCTGGCATGGTAATATAATTAAGTTAATATTCATGGTGGAATATTAGTTTATACTAACTGGTTTTCTGAACCAAATAAGTATATTAATGAATATGATCCTTCTAAACCTTATAAATCTATTGTGTTTAGATGTAAATAACCTCCATGATAAAGGTGTGCATGAGCTTCTCCCTTACAAAGAATTTCAAGAGGCTGATAATAATATCGATGTTATGTCAACAGCCGAAGATTGGTCTGAATATAAGAAGCACCGTTAGCTACCCTTATTAAAAACTTGGAAATTTTATTAAATAATTAGTATTTGTATTACATGTATTACATCATATTAGTTTTGATATTTTTATCATAAGATTTAACAACAGCATGGAACAAAACATGGTGTCTAACGAACGTTTCATGTATGTTAAATAGAATTGTCTATTACATCAGAAAAACATGTATTAAACCTTAAAATCATTACGTTTAAACGCACTAATTTAAGATAAAAATAATTAAGGACTACTTTTTCGAATAATAAAATAGAAAAATTTTTAAAAAAAGCACAACAGTTTAAGTTTTCCAACACACAATTTTGCTGTTAACCCCTAGTATTTCATTTAACACCAATTTCACATAGATAAAAACGCACTTGATGTCTAGGGATTTTAATAAATTTGATCTCGTCGAAAACTATGGTTCTCAATATAGCATTTTAGTGAATCATCTTCATATTCCTATGGAAAACTAGATAAGTCATCGCTAAAGAAGTACTTCTTCTTGTAAAATTAGTCAATAAAAATTTGTCACTTAGAAAGGCCAACTCGAATTTCATATCCGCCAAGTGGAAATGTTATTTAAAGAGGACGGTAATTTTCAAATTTGGCCGCCTCTTTATATTTTTGGAGAGCTTGGTCAATTTTTCGATGATAATCTTCTGAGAAGACGCTGTCATATAATAGAGACATGTTGCTGTTGTAACCAGTGACTTGGCTCATATTTTGATTAAAACTAAGAAGCATTTTATTATCAAAACATACTTATATTTATTTCCCCTACTCAAGATTTAAATCGTCAATCCGATTAAAAAAATCCTCTGATTTGATAACATTTGTTAGCATTTTCTCTAAGATACTATACGAAATCAGAGCGTAGGGTCTCATTTCAGTTAAAAATATTTGACACAATTCGTCTAAAACTTATTGATAGTATGACTCTGAGAATAGTTTTTTCGAGCCGGTTTATGCAGTTCGTTAACAAGGAATGTGCCAAAGTTTAAATATTTTTGTTGTAGGGTGTATTTAAAAGCGACTATTGCTGACATTAACTTTGATAGTTTCCCTTTTATGTCATTTAAATTATTTGTGTTAATTGTGATACTTTTCCTATCGTGTCATTTAAATTATTTTTGATATTGTTAATTAATTTGTCCTTAATTCTTCTTAAGATTAGCTTCAAGATCCGCCGTTTTTGATAAGTCTGAATTATTTTTACATCTAGAAATTTCATCCCTAAAATCTAACTTTATTTTTGTAGATGTAGATGATGCATTACTTGCACTGTCAGTGTCTTTTCGCAAATATGTTTTGGTACGTACAATACTATCATCCATATATTTTTTTGTTGTCAAATGATTAGTATCAATAGGATGATTTTTAGAAATAAGCTGTGATATTTGTTCTGTCTTACTTATTATTTTTTGAATATCACCACGCGTTTGTGTAAGTATTTGTGCATTATACATTTTAAGTTTATTGTCATTTATACCATTTATTTCATCATCATATAATTTAAAATTTTTATTTGTGGTGTTCGCCGTACTATTATTTATAATTTATTATAATTATTAACGTATATCAACATTTTTTATTTCTGGCCCTTTTTCTTTGAAATAGTGAATTTTTTACATTCTCAACGTCCACGTCTCCGTCAGCTGTACAAGATATTGAGCTTTTAGGTAGGCGAGAATATAGGATCTTCCAAACTAGCGAATGACGTTCGAATTTGTCTACACTCATGATGAAAATGCTCTAGTTTTCATTGTAAACGTTGATATATAATGTTGCCTTCTCGAAGTTTATTTATATTGGTAACAATTTCATTATCGTAGGAAGTATATACAGCACTTTGTGACGCAATTAGCAGCCTGAGACGTTCAAGCAATTCATTTGGAACACTCCAATAGACATATTCAAGAGATGATTTATTGTAAACAAGCATATTTGAGGGTGGCACTCCACTGCTAGTGATATTACGTCTTATATTGTTGAAAGATAGATGAGTTTTATAATAGTCGTATACGTGAATTTTGTGGTGCCTTTCAGATAACCAAGTGCATCTGTGGATTTGTCACCTATAAAATGCTTAAATATTTCTTTAAATCTTCCTTCTTGAAATCTTTATGGTTGTCATAAAATATCAATTGATAGAGCCCACGTGTTCCTGGTATTCGTCCCTTAGGCGTTATAATTGCCACATTCTGTTTATTAAATTTAATTTGACGATATCCAAGATACCATTTTGAAACAAGATCATCATGAACGCATCCATAAACTTTGTCTATTTTATCATTATTTTCCCAATATTCTTGAATGTATTTATGTGACATGAGAAAGTACTGTTCAATATATATATTTAAAATGTCACTTAAAATCTTTGTATATATTTTATTTTCTGAAAACAAATTATTGGAAACAGACGCCTTGCATATAATTAATTTTTTCTACTAGATATTTTTTCATTACTAAGGATATATGTTTTGCTTTTTGTTTTCTGAATTATTATTGAATTGCCAGCATTTAATTTAGAAATATAAAAGAAACAAATATCTTTCATTATATTTTCGACTATTCCATTTATTTAATTTCTTATAATTTGTGGCGAGTGGACATAGAATATTTACAGATTGAAAGAAATCAGTTAAGAACAGAACTAATTCAACTTTTTAATATCTAGAATTTAGTTGTTACCGAAGGTATAACCAATACATGTAAAAAAGAAATTCGCTTCCAAGAGTTTCATGAATTTTCAGCAAGACTATTTTCGCTTAATGAAAATATTGGTGAGGCATAATACGAGACCAATTCTAATGAAGCAACTTTTGAAATAGAATGTGAAGAAGTTCAAAACTTTACAATATAGTCCGTCAAATACAGAACGAAATATAAAAGTGGTATTTCCGCACAGGGAAATACGAAAAGCTTCAATTTACCAAAGAGGAGATAAAGAAATTTGATGGAAAAAATAAAGAATTGAATAACTTTTTGGGTCACTTTAGAAATAGATATGAAGACGAACAGGTAGATGATGAAGATAAATTCCGATACCTCTTACAATTATTAGAACCAGAAACTGCTAGAACAGAATTATTGAAAGTTTCTCACCTTCAGCTAAAATCTACCACGAATGTATGAACACCTAAGAGGTTGTTATTATGCTGAAGAGGAGATTCTGGTTGATGTATAATATATATAAAAAAAGGATTACAATGACTTAATTAATGCCGGATGCATATCGCCGACACCAAAAAAAAAATAACTCTGAGAGAACCCTCTAATAAAATGCTTTATTTTCTATTAGTATAAGGAAAGCTGTGTACCGGTTTGTTTCAAGTTTATTATCTGTTCCACTGAGATAAAAGTTAAGCTGGGGTTAGTTAGAGGAGCTACTTAATCAAACGAGTGGGAATCCAAAATGATGGACGTCTCACCCTCTAAAATGGCGTCCAAGTGCGACACGAACTATTTCACCAGTTACTTTAGACTTCCGTCACCCAAGAAAATTTAATTAAAATCAATCGCGGGGAGCTGACCCTGTCTGGCTATTTACGATAAATCCCAAGAGCGGATTGATTTTTTCCCAAAAAAATTATTAGTTACTGCTCGCAAAAATTTCTCTCTTAGTCATGGGGGGAAATTACTTTAATTGAAAGTGATCAATAGTAATTCTTTCCGATTGGATTTCAACATTCGTGTCCACCTTTTTTCAAAATGGCCGTCATTGCTGATCTTTTCAAAATTTACTTTTTCGCAACAAAGTAGCACGAGGACCTTCGTCCGTTTCTTGTAAACAATTTTTTTAAATATTCAGCATCGAGGTGTTTTATTTTTTTACAGAGTGTTTCTCTTGTTTTTTTTCTAAAATAGTTTTAGTTCTACACCACCATGTCACAGGTTGAACGGGCCCTCTTCTATATATGGGTGCGATTTTCCTTGTTGTGTAAATGGTCAGTAAGAGACACAAATTCGACAACAGTAACAGTTTAATAACAGTAAGAGAAAATGACTCAACCAATAATAAGAACAAATATGATTAATACAAAGGATTCTTACCATGACGCTATGGCACTTACTCGAATTTCACGTGGCTTGTCTGACAACGACACGAGAACCGCTGATGCCTTTCATGCGATACCGCTTGTTGTTATATTTGTCAATATCACGCGTTATATTTGTAGTACGTGTGGGGTCAACTTTTCCAATCAGTACATTGACTTGGCCGAAGAATATTTGTCTAGTGCCTTTTTGTATGTAACATGTGCCCTTCCTGCTGCGAGCACTAGACCCTAATGCTTAATTGCTAGACATATCCTAACTTACCTATACCAGTTGTATCGTCGCCCTAAGGAAAAGACTAGTTTGCACAGTAGTGTTCATACAACAACAATTGACTTGCTTATCGATAACGATATTGGGAAGTGTTCTTTTAAGAGTATAGTATTGACGCGTGAAAACACGTATATAATGTGAAAATTGTAATGTTATTTATAAAAAAGTAGCTACGTAAAGTTCCTTGAAAATAATAAAATTCTGTGCTGTGCAAGTGACCAAACCTTAAATAAAGTTGATGATGAATTTACTGATACTATTGGAAAGCTTTATCTAAACGGTAAAATAGCATATTAAATGACCACATCATATCAATAACAACTGTAGAATGTCAGGTAAACAATCCTAAAAAAGAATACAAAAAACTAAAATTCGATAACCAAAACATGCAAGAAATAAATATTTTAATTTTATTGTTGCTATATTTTAATCTAGGACAAACGATTGTATACATATTTGGAAAAGTGGATTCTTGAAAGTTATAGTTTTGTTGGACGTTACTATTGGTTCGACTCCTACAAAAAAATTTTTCATTTATCCCTCTTGGAGACGTTACAACAGTGAAATACGGCTATTCGGTACCATTGTTTAAGCCCAGAAGGATCCCAGATGAGAATAATCCACATTGCTGGCGAAGTGGTCCCAGGAAATTACTGAAGTTACAACCCGTGGAAGCGCAAAACTACTATCAAGAAACGAACTAGTGAAGAGTGAATTGTACAGTGTCAGTGCAGTGTGAACGTAAGTACACTTCTTCTATCCTACACTTTTTTTTTATTACTTTTTATGTATTTTGCTGAATGTCCTTTGCACACGAACATTTTTTTCGACATTGTGTTTTCAATTAAAGTTGCCTTAAAAATTATTCCCGATTTTAGAGGGCAGAGAAAAATCTTCATAAATTCATTTATGTTGTGAAATAGCTCATGTTTCTACATCTTTTAGAGACGAAAAAAAATGTTAATAAATATTAGAACCAAGTTGTCTGGACCAGCCTATGATAGTAAGTATAATAAATTGACCGAATGGGATGCTCTTAAAACTGCCATTAAATGATTAATTTCTAGAAAGTATAACCATTGTACAAATTCAAACCGAATTGCTTAACGCACTTCAGTCTCAAAACGAAAACGTCAAATCCTTTGCTAATAAAATCGAACGATAATTAACAGATTTAAATAACTTGGGTATTACTGCTGCCGCAATTATTAAAAATCTTAACAAAAAATTAGCTCTAAAAGCATTTATTGATGGTCTCAAAGAACCTGTAAAACTTATCATTAAAGCGAGTCGATACGAAGAACTTAAAGAAGATCTTGAAGCTGCAATTAAAGAAAAATGAAATTTAATGAGTTCAAAAATATGGGAGATTCTTTTTTTTTTAATTCTAAGTTCAAATTAATGAAGTTTGAATAGATGTAATAATTGCCATAAAACAATTTAGAGTACAAACAATTGTTATTTAAAACAAAGTAGTAGTCCAAATAATTTACCAACAAATAACTTCCCTAACTATCCCAGCATACAAGAATTAAAACCAAGAATATTAATCAAGTCCAAGATACTTGTCGATATTGCAAAAAAAACAGTCCATACAATTTCCGAGTGTAGGAAAAGGCAATATAATAATTCCCGAAAACAAAATGCTAATCAACTTTCTTTACCAAATACAGGTAATTCAGAACCGGAAAACGAGCCAGACCCGAGTTCAATAACTGGCAGTGCATCTCGGACTGCATATTTAAACCGCCCAAATTCTCAAAAATCCACGAATGATGTCCACACAAATTTTTATGCAAATAACTATAACGACAGTATTTCTAATAAACAAGCATATACTTCTTTACCTAATGCCAGTTCCTATAAAAATAATGCAACTAAATTAGTTAAAAATCATGCACCCAATCCAAACTTTTATCTAAAACAAGCTCCGATAATAAGTCAAATCCACAAATTTAACTATATAACAATCTCGGTAAATCTCTGTCAACTGCATGAAATCGCACTGAATCTACTGCTATATATGTAATTGATCAAAATAAGCATCATTATAATTCTTCTGTCTATAGCTAAAAATTTTTTTTTTTTTTTTTTTTATTGGCAATTTGCATATTTACAATCTACATCAAGTAAGAGTATTAAGTAAATGTTATGTATGTTTAACGACGTGTAAGGGGGAGCATCCAGTGACGTTTCTCCTTATCTGGAATATTAAAATATTAATCTTGCATTAGGTCTTGGGGCCACTTCCTACGTAGTCTTCTGATAACTGGACCATTCTCGTAGAGTTGTTCTATTAATTCGTTTTCATGGTGTGTTGTCTGGGTTTTGTAATTTGAGGAGATTCGTCGAATTTCACTTGTGATGAAAGGTATTCTTAGGTCATCGTGGAGGGTCCGATTACTCACGTACCATGGAGCATTTGCAATAGTTCTTAGAGTTTTGGATTGGAATCTTTGAATGCTGTTTACCGTCGTTGGTTGTGCGCATCCCCAGAGCTGAATTCCGTAAGACCATATGGGTTTCAGGATAGCTTTATACAATAATATTTTATTGTGTAGTGATAATTTTGATTTCCGGCCTAGAAGCCAATACATCTGTTTCGACTTTAAATCCATCTGAGTTCTTTTGGACTGAATGTGTTTTTTCCAAGTTAGTCGTTGGTCAAGATGAAGGCCAAGGTATTTTGTTTCTGTAGCTACAGGTATATGGATGTTGTTCATAGTTAGCGGGGGGCAGGTGGAGCGTCTCAAGGTAAAAGTCACTTGAACAGATTTCGTTTGATTGACCTTGGTCCTCCATTTATTGTACCAATCGTTTATTGAGTTCAGATAGTTTTGTAGGATCTCCGAGGCTCTTATCGGATCTTCATTTATAGCAAGCACTGCTACGTCATCAGCAAATGAAGCAATTTTAGTGTCGTCGGTTTCTGGAATATCATTTGTATATAAGAGGAAAAGCAGTGGTCCCAAGACACTACCTTGAGGGACACCAGTTTCAATTGGAAAGAAGTTAGATTGGTCTCCATTAAATTTAACAGAGAAATATCTATTAGACAGATAGGACTTGAGTAAAAGATAATAGTTGGCTGATAAAAGATTTTTTACTTTGAAAAGCAAGCCTCTATGCCACACCTTATCGAAGGCTTGGGAGATATCGAGGAAAACGGCATTACAGTATTTCTTCTCTTCAAGACTTTTGGAGATTTCGTTTACTATTCTGTGAACTTGTTGAGTTGTTGAATGGTGTTCTCGAAAACCAAATTGGTGATCAGGTAGTAGTGTTATAAACTCGTGATCTTCGTAAATCCTTTGCAATAGTAATCGTTCAAAGACTTTGCTTATTGTAGGTAAGAGACTAATGGATCGATACGACGTGGGGTCATGTGGTGGTTTTCCTGGCTTGGGTATCATGATAATCTCGGCGTACTTCCATATCGTGGGAAAATAGGATACGGCCATCATTCGATTGAAGATGGTTGTTAAAAGAACAATCGCTTTTTGGGGCAGTCGTTTTAGTATATCTGGCGTAATCAGGTCATATCCTGGAGCTTTGCGTGTATTTAATAGGTTTATCTGGTTTTTAACTTCTGCCGGCGAAAAGCTCTTTATGGGAAGAGACATCTGACAAGGTGCATCAATGAAATCCTCTATTTCTTGATCTATATTTCCTGGTTCGGCTTGAAAAACATTTGTTAAGTACGCTGCAAAATTGTCAGCTTTCTCTTTATCTGAACGGGCCCATTCACCGTTAGCTTTCCTGACTGGAGGTACAGAAATCTGAGGTCTTTTTAGTTTTCTTGTCGCTTTCCACAATGTGTGGTCATTTGCAGACAGTTTTGTAATGTATTCTTCGAATGTGTTATTTTGTGCGTTTCTAAGTTCTCTTTTTAAAGTCCTCGTTAACCTGTTGTAATGATGTTGGTCAATTGGGTTCCTTGTTTGTTGCCAGGTTCTTCGGGCTCTGCGTTTTTCAGCTATCAGTTGTCTAATATGTAGTGGTATGGTAACGTCGGGGGATTTTTGGTCAGTTTGTGGAGTGGAACGCCAACAGGCTTCTTGTATTGTTCTGGTGAAGTATTGTGCAGCGTCCTCCAGGTCTTCTGGGAGTTTCAACTTTAGATTAAGATTTATATTTTCATTAATATGATTTTGAAAGTTAGTCCAGTTTGTATTTCTCGTTGTTAATATTGGAATGGTGGACTTATTTATGACTGTAGTACTGACGCTAACGATGACTGGTGTATGGTCGGACGAGAGGTCAAAATTTGATTCTACTGTACAATTATTCCTAGATATTCCATTCGTTATAAAGAAATCAAGAAGGTCTGGAAGTTTCCTTGGGTCACTGGGCCAGTATGTAGGTACTCCGTTACTTAAAAAATCATAGTTATTGTCATTCATAGCTCGCAATAGATTTCTACCTTTTGTAGTGATAAGCCTTGATCCCCAGTGTGTATGTTTGGCGTTCCAGTCACCCCCTATTATAAATCTGTTACCAGTAGTTTGAAAAAGGTCTTTATATTCTTCTGTGGATATTGCATGCCTAGGTGGGCTGTATACCGCAGCCACCTTAAAACACCATGGCGTAGATTTTATTTCGATAGTTGTTGCTTGGATTTTATCTGTCTGATATTTTGGCAGTTCATAATGTGAAATGGTATTTTTTATAATAATTGCGGTACCCCCATGGGCGGTACCATCAGGGTGGGTGGTGTGGTAGACGGAGTAATAAGGTATGTTGAATGTTGTTATATCAGTAAAATGTGTTTCTGAGACAAGCAAAATATCGACTTTATTACAATTTAAAAAGGTTATTAATTCCTGCTTATGATTAAGCAGTCCATTGGCGTTCCATGTGGCTACTCTTATTATGTTTATGAATTTATCTTCCCAATGACTGACGTTAGTAGGTTTAAGATCATGGTGTTTTGGTTTATTAGTTGCGAGAACATGTTTTTGAATTCGTTTAAAAATATTGTTAATTGATTTTCAGTATTTGTTGGTTGGTTTGTCTGGTTGTTGCTGACGTTACTTGTTATTTGTGCGTATGTTTGTTGATTATTTTGTGGATATGCGATTGTTTGTGAGTTTATGGGTGTATGCTCATTGGGGTTGTTTACTTTAGGTTGGGGTCTGGCTTGTCTATTTCTGGAGACTACTAGTTCTCTGTACACATTACAACCTTTATAGTTTGCAGGGTGATCTTGATTACATAGTACACATTTGGCGGGTAGGTTCCTTGGCTTTTGGCAAACCTTGGTGTCATGTTGTCCGCCACATTTGACACAGTTAAATGGTTTTGAGCAGTACGTTTTGGAGTGTCCATAGGCTTGACATCTGATACACTGGATTATAGTGTTATTCCTTTTGGGGGCTTCGACTGTTATTTTCATATTGCATAGGAATGTTTGATTAAATATATCTTTGTTGTTCTTTTGCGGTTCTAAGTCAATAAAAAATAATGATAAAGGTTCTTTTGTTAATCTGTGTTTCACGTTCATTATATTACGAACCCTGTGGCCTGCTTTTTTCAATTCTGATTTTATGTCGTCAGTCGGCATTGAATGATGGAGATGTCGTATTACGACTCTGTAGGCTCGATCTTCTTCGACTTGATACGTATGATGTATTACGTTTTCTTCTTTTAAATGTCTCACTATCTTCCTGTATGTATCTATAGTGCGCGCGTTAATTTTAACAGTTTCATTCTGGAGAGCTTGAGTATAATAGGTTTCTTCTTCTGCTACATCGGTAATACTTTTGACCATTTCTTTAAAGTTTTTAACCCCATAAATGAATATTGGAGGTGGTTTTGGAATTTTTGGCTGTGTGTTGTTGTTTTCTGTTGTTGTGGTTTCGTTTTCGTTTATGTTACTTAACAAGTCGTAACGATTCTGTATTTTAGTGGGTGGAGGGGTAGGCGGACTTTCAGGATCATTCCTCTTTCTGGACTTTCAGTCTCGTTTTCGCTTTTTGAAAACTTGCCATGTATTTTTGTTTCCGGGTTCTTCATTGCCATGCTGACTTTCTTCATCGCTGGATAGAATTTCTGTATCGTTTGAAGAGATTTGAAGGTTTAGAGATTGTGCATTCGAGGCTTGCTTGGAAGATGAAGGTAGATTAAAACTCTGGTAAATTGGTTGCATGGGCATAGGCATTTGTTGGGGCTGATAGGGCATTTGAAATGGCTGAAGATTTGTTATTGAAGTCCCTGGGGGTTGTTGTTGAAAGCATGGTAAGATTTCAGGATTTGGAGGAAAACCAAGAAACTGATATTGTTGATGGTACATGTCCCTCAAGGATAGTTTAAGACTAACTGCTTACCTGATGAATATTCCACTTTGTCATCAGAAATGAAAGGCCGGAACGCCACTGGTATTGTGGAATTCCGTTAATGGTTAATTTGTTTTTTTTTTTTTTTTTTTTTTTTTTTTTTGTGTGTCTTTATCGTAGCGCGATTGATATCACCAGCAAAGAAATACACGTCTGTACGCTACGGAATTCAAATGAACACTCTATAGCTAAAAATTAAACATCTAAATTCATGAACTAGTTTACATCGACCACAAAATTTTATTAAATGGTATTAACCTAAGAATCGGTTACATTACCTGGTTATACTCTCTATACGAGGGATAGAGTTAACAGAGTTGGTGGTGGCGTGTGCGTTTATATAAGGTCCTCAATTTGTTGTAGTGTTGTCGATATCCAAACGGATGCAAGTTTTGAGAATATTTTTTTTAAATTGAAGATAGGTATCTACAGTATTGCGATTCTAATGATTTATCGCCCCCTAATACAAGAACTTCTGATATTTTACAATTTTTTGAAGATCGTATTCCTCAGTTGTTGTCAACATTTGATTATTCCATTATAGTGGGCGACCATAATATTGACAAGCTTAAACTTAATTCATTGTTTAACTTATTTTATACTTATGGATATACTCAACTAATTAAAGGACCCAAACGTACAGTAGACACATTAGCTACTTGCCCGGATCCAATTTTTGTTAGTACCAAGGAAATTTGCAAGGATAGTGAGTTGGATAGGGTTTACTTGAGGAAATCCCCTCCACTTTCCACTAAGACAGCATGTTGTTTTACGCTCGGAGTGTGTAATTGTGAAGTAGCGAACACGTATTCGTTTTGCGTTGATCAGCGACGGGCGCGCTCCGATGCTGAGTTTTTAACGCGGACAGCGTTGTGAGCTTGTTCTTCTGGAAAGGTGCGCGAGAAAATTAAAAATAATTCAAAATGGTATAGTTCTTGACACGCGCTTATTATATGGGATCTAAAGCATATGAACCGAAGGTACCAAACGCGCAAACGGTTAGTGCAGACTAAAAAAAAATAGATATTCAAATGTTATATTTTTTGACGCGTGCTAATCACTACAAGGAATCTCTAGCATGTGCAGCGAAGGTAGCGAACGCGCATATGGCGGGCGCAGGCTAAAAAAAAAGTAATGGTATATTTATTGACTGTCACATATCTCCGTAGAGGATCTTTACCATGTATACTGCAGGTACCAAACGCGCATACGTTTTGCATTAAGGATAGACATGCGCATACCTTTCGCGTTATCAAAACTCAATTGAACAGAAACCATGTGTGTATTATCAAATACATTCTGAATAAAAAATCGTTTAAATAATAATGGTTTTATTTCTTAAAAAAACAAAGCAAAGTGTTTTTACTTTTTTAATAAAGATTCTTAAGATCATAATACATGTGGAAGACAATATTGTACATATCATAATCAAAATTTTATAAAGTTCACTCTGGATACGCTGACGACTTATTACTTCAAAAGAATATTACATTTCTTGTGCTACTTTTCTCATATCGAAGTTCAATAATGAAAAAAAATGTGGTGTTGGTTCAATTCTCTGCCGAAATTTTGTGTTCCATTCGGTATTGTCTTGAAATATGAGTTTTAACTTGTAGTCGAGC
Organism: Hermaeophaga mercurialis; assembly: GCA_951812935.1. Classification (NCBI taxonomy): domain Eukaryota; kingdom Metazoa; phylum Arthropoda; class Insecta; order Coleoptera; family Chrysomelidae; genus Hermaeophaga; species Hermaeophaga mercurialis. The sequence goes on along the minus strand of OX638366.1, from coordinate 3,177,967 downwards.
GAACAATTCGTAATATCTTTAGCAAATACTGATAATTTCCCATCATTAATTGCTGTCCGTTTCATAATTTCCCACTCTGAACGATTAGATTCTAGACCGTCGTTATTGAAGGAGATGGCCATATTTCTAAAACCATTGATACATTAGTGTAAAATACGTAATTTAAAATTGCGACTAATACTAAAAATATTGTCTTAAATTGTCTTGAAAGATGCCATTGTTCTCTCTCTAATGGAGAAAAGAAATTAATGACTATTATGTTAGAAGAAAATTTAATATATACCCGAAAAGTTTTTGCTTGATCTTACTTTTGACATATTTTGCATAGCATCAGAGCGAATTAAAAAACACAGAACAATATTCTTCACTCAAATAAAACACAAACTTGTAAATTGTTTATTTTTTATTGAGAGAGAGGTACAAAATTATGACTAACGAACGATTCTTGTGAGACTTGATAATGTGAAATTTGCAAAAGAGAGAGAGGTATACAATTAATCACTATAATCAATTTCGCTGTCGCTATCATAAATAAGTACCTATCAAACGACGTCTTCTAAAAGAACAATGAAGTTTCTCTTCTAATGCAAATAAAAATTCATAAAAGCGGTTTTGACGCCAATATTCTTTGTTCTATTATCAAAAAAACCAATATATGTTCGTTCATATCGATTATCCGAGAGCTAAAAATTCCAAGTTAAAAAGCAAATTGACAAAATGTTACAAGATGATATTATCGAGATTTCTATCTCTCCATATAATTTTCCAATACTCGTAACCCCAAAAAACAAAGTAAAGATGACGATAAACCGCGTTGGCGATTAATCGTTGATTTCAGCAAGTTAAATGAAGTAACCGAGTCTGATGCATTTCTCCAACCTCTAATTAGTAAATTTGAGACCAACTGCGTCTATCAAAATATTTTTCTGTCATAGATCTAGATTCAGGTTTTCACCAAATCCTCTGGTGTGAAGAATCTCGTCCGCTACATCCTTTTCTTTCCAACGGCATTATTAAGTATACAAGTGGGCGTTAAGGGTACCCCTACTACTTTCCAACGTCTAATGAATAATGTACTAGTAGGTTTTCAAGGATTAAAATGTTTTGTCTATTGTCGTTTATGCAAATTAGCTTCAAGATCATAATTATAAACTGAGGTATTTTCCCGTCTAAGAAAACTTAAAATTACAACCTTCTAAGTAGTCCTTTCCAGTCTATTTAGATGACGTTATATCGGAAGATGGTATTTTAAACGCGTACAACACTTTCGTCCATACCTGTATGCCGTAAAAAGATTTAAAGTTATAACAGATAATAGGCCATTGATCTATTCATTTTCTTTAAAAGACCCTTCAACCAGGTTAAGTAAATTTCGTTTGAAATTAAAAGAAGCCGAATTCCAACTTGTGAAGTAAATCTTATAATCATACAAATACAATTTATATAATAATTACCTCCAAGAAATACAAAAGACAGTAATCACAAAACAAAATATTGTGAACGCTGATGTAAATATTTCTCTAGAATTTGACATTTTTTATTTACAACAAATATTTCCTGAAGAAACTCACTTTCTAAAGAATATCATAATTTTCTACCAGAATTACAAGCTTAAAATGCTGATCTAGGTGAGTTAGCATATCCAAAATCAAATGATAGATATTTCCTGTATTTAGTAGAAAAAAAGATGCACTGAAATCAAAATTTATATTTTCCATAATAACTTAAATTAAAATCTATCAAAAAATGAAATAAATACAATATTAAAAGAATTTCATATTACTCTGTTATTGTATTAAACAACACTATAAATGTAAAAAAATGTATAACGAGACTAAACGATATAAACGTGCATGCGAACAATGACATCCAAGAATACAAAATCTCCGATGGTCATAACGATAACTTCCGCATCCCCAATGAATTATCTGCCAGTTTGGAACTCCAAAATTCTTAGTAACTGATCAAGGTTCGAATTTCATGAGTGAAGTCTTCAGAAAATCCTGTAAACTCTTAAAAATAAAGCAAATCTCCTGTACCGCAATCCATTCTCAATCTAATGGCGCTTTGGGATTCAGCCACAGAACTCTTGCAGAATACATTTTATTAATCGCGATACCAATAATTGGGATGAGTTTATTCCTTACGCCGTTTTCACCTACATTAAAACTCCTCATACTTCAGCCAAACGCTCGCCTCATGAATTGTTATATGGAAGGAAAGCAGACTCACTTACTTCCTTAACCGAAAATCCCGAACTAATGTATAATTGTGATGACTAATATAATGAATTAAAACCTCACTTCCAACATACCTATCAAATAGCACGAAGTACTTTACTCGAGAGTAAAAAGAAGCAAAAGGGTATATAAAAATGTCACAATGTGTAATTTTGCTGTAGGAGACAAGGTGTTACCAAAAATCAAATCTAAAATTAAAAGAAAATAAAAAAAATGTATCAGTCGATTCAGGTAAACTGCACTATTTTAGTTAATCGAAAAAAGTCTAAGGTCCACAAAAACACATTAAAGAAATTTCTAGATAAAATGCTTACAGCGAATTTTGCTTTCAAGGACACTACTCCTAACCATGACCTTCATAAACAGTGACCTAGTATTGTCAGCAAAAACCCAAAATTATTTAATATATATCTTATTGTTCATTTCAACAAGTAATGCGGAATTGTTATTGCAGAAGATAACACAAAATCCATTAAAAGAACAGTCCTGTAATCAAACTAACTATCTTGATGAAGCAACCATCAGCTTAGCTGCATACACACCAACTCAATATAATGAATGGCAAACAGTGTACTACAAAAAGAGGCAAAGAAGCCCTAAAAGACAAACCAAAATAAAAGATTAGTGGCTATCCCAACCAAGCACCAACAATATGTTTGATAATCTCTAAAAGAAGAAGAGGCAGAGAATAAAATGGACCACTCAGAAACGACAGTGGAATAAAAGAAACCCAAACAACCGCCAATATTTGTATCAGGCGAAACTGCTAAAGATAACTATATCCTAAAATTACTAAGCGAAAATCAAGTCAGAATTCAGCCTACTTATGGACAAGCATATATTATAATCCTAAAGGCACTGACCAATAAAAACAGAGTTCCATACATATCAGCCCAAACAAAATAAGCCCTACAGAATAATACTAAAAAACAAAAAACATAACAATATTTAATAAATCCAGATCAAATCATACAGGACATAGAAGACTTTCGACATGAAATTATAAATGTGTGGAATATTAAACAAAACGTAACAAAAAAGCCACTACCCATGTTCTCTGTGGACCTAAAAATCATAGAAAATAATAACTGCTAATAAAGACATCTATAATGTGAAAAAATAGGGAATTTCGATCGTCACGATTGAAGCCCCTCATTCAAGGTGAGTTATTTCACAGTGCACTAAATGTCAGAGAGATACGGTCATACGAACAACTTTTGCCATAGAGCCCCCAGATGTTTCAAATGTACAGGATCATATTACACTACAGAATGTCCTAGGAAGACAAAAGACGAAAACCTAAAATGTGTAAATTGTGGAGCAAACTATAGAGGATGCAAAAAACATAAGCAGCTTAAAGAGAAAATATATCCAAAAATTAGAGAACGAAATTTACAAACGCTAAAAGAAAATAGAATTACATCACAGGGAATGACAGGTAGTCAATGAGAAGGTTCAACAAGAAGGTAACAACAGGATCCAACAAAATACTTCAGCATAATCTAATTATATCTTTGAACTAAAAACATGAGAGATCTCATTATCCAGATAGGAACAATAATTAATCTAATCACTACTCTTGTTGCGATAATGTCTTAATGGCCCAAATACTAAAAATAGCGCTATGGAATGCGAACGGCTTAAACCAGCACTCTCATGAACTGAAAAGCTTCATAGCCAACAATTAAATAGATATCATGTTAGTTACTGAAACACACTTCACTTCCAAAAGTTACCTGAGGCTCCTTAACTACAAAATATACTTTACTAACCATCCTGACGGAACTCCACATGGAGGTACAGCAATAATAATAAGAAATACACTAAAATACCATGATCTGGGAGACTACAAAGAAAATCATTTAGAAGCCACTAATATTGCAGTTGATGGAGCTACCGGAACCATCAAAATATCTGCCATATACAGCCCTCCAAATACAACAGAAAGACAAATATGAATACTTCTTCAAAACACTTGGAAACATATTCATAGCGAGTGGTACTTATAGTGCTAAGAACACAGTATGGGATTCGAGGGCCACCAATACTAAGGGTCGTGAGCTTCTAGCTACAATGTTTTCCAGTAACCCAAATTACGTGTCAACAGGAGAACCCACATTAATAAGAGTTGGTTAATACTATATTTTATCTGGGCAATTATTATTATTACTACTACACGACGCTACTTTATAATGAAGATGACTCTGAAGGACATAAACATCTGTTTTTGGCAAAAAACTGGTTTGCAGCCAACAAATTGCAATTAAATGAAAGAAAGACCAACAAAATCGTTTTCACTACGGACAAACTTGCTCACAACTCACAACCTGTTAAGCTTCTTGGTTTAACTCTTGACTCTGGCCTTAATTGCTCTGCTCACATTGAAGCTCTATGCTCTAAAGTAGCGTCTCCAATTTATGTGCTGAGGCAACTTCAGCACTGTTTGCAAACGAATGCCCTTAGTACTGCATATTTTGACAGTATTCACTCGCATCTTACATATGGCATTAGATTTTGGGGTAACTCGAGTGAGGCTTTTAAACTTTTCTCTTTACTCTCTAGCTTTCACACATATGAAGCATGAGGAATGCGACGAATCTTGTAGCCCCTTTCTCTAGATTTAGAACTACCCAGGTAAATAAGTTAAATGTTGAACTTTACAATGTTTTTATAAATTTTTTCAGAAGCATTGATCTCAATAATAAAAGCCATCGCGAGTTAAAGAAATTTAGTAAGTCGTTTTTATTGGACACTGTTTTTACAGTATAGATGATTTCTTAAACTTTGCGTATTAAGAAAATTTAGCTCTAGCTACTTTATTTGTTGTGTAAGTGACGTTACTTTTATTGATATTAGTAATTATTGTTTATTTTATTACTATTTTTATCTATACTAATTGCTATTGTGACTGACTCCAAACATATTATAATATGTATAAGTTGTCAATAAACGTATATTCATCTATTATTATTGGGGTCTAAATGGCTGGATAATTGAATTTTCGGTGGGGTGACTGGCTTGCCAGAGTAGCAAATACTTAAAAAAATACCGAGAACTTTCACTGTACTCTTAGACAAACCAGCAAATCACGTCCTTGTCGTGGGCTCCGGTAATCTCTGATGTACAGTGATTGTATGCAGGGTAGGCAACGGAGAAGGGTGCAGAGCGAGTCCACGGGGCATAATCGTGGGCAAAATACAAACACCAGGAAGGAAGTCAAAGAAGCTACATACAAACTGCAGAGGATTATAATACATCTCACATCACAAGATATGGACGAAACTCTAAAGATGCTACCGCTATTAGGTGCTTTGGGCGGTGCCGCCGGGATTGCGAAAGCAGTGAATAATGCAAAGAGAAATAAAGAAATGAAAAGACATAATATGACGATAGAAAAAGGCAAAGATTTATACTTAAGACCATATAAAGGTTACGGTGCAAAAAACTGAATTTACATAGTCGAGCTCTTACTAATATAGATTTTATCCATTTCATAAACATATTAAAAATTCCTTATTTTAAAAGGAGTGTTTATGAAAGACACTACCTAAAAAAATCATAAGTATGAATGTGGAATAGTAAACTTAGATTTAAACTCTGGTGAAGGAACATATTGGACATCTTACGTTAAAGATAACAAAAATATCGTATACTTTGACAGTTATGGTAATTGACCTCTACCAGTAGAGTTAGTTAATTATTTTAATAGCGATGGTAAAGTCTGTATATTCTACAATTATGGCAGAGTTCAATCTTTCAACTCATATAAATGCGGCTATTTTTCACTAAAATTTTTATATAATCATTACAAAAAGATATATTGATTATTTGAAAGAAGTATTTCAATAATTCAGTATGTCTTACTCTTTTACTTTAACTGGAACATCGTCAATATTGAGTTATAATTTAAGTCCCGCGATATATTTAGACGATAATACAGAATATGAAATTGGTTTAGTAAATTTTAGTAGTTTTAATAGTATTCCTAATGTTGATGAAACAAATAAGGTTTTGTATGGGGTAATCGAGCAAACTTGCAAAATTTTGAAATACCAACTAGAGCATATGAGCTAGATGATATTATACACATTTTAAATAAACACATGTCGGAAAAAGAAAGTGATGCATATATTGAGATAACACCTGATTTAAATACGCCTCTAATATCTGTCCGTTCTAATCGATATATATCTTTTGCATATTCCAACTCAATTAATCAAATATTTGAATTTGAAGAATCAAAACTTCACCCATTTATCAGTCAAAGCATCCTATAAAATTTTGAAAAATAAACAGTATTGATTGTATTGATTGTAGCATTGCAGCAGGTTCCTATTTAAATGGTTAACCAGTGCATGTTATTCATCAGTTCTTTCCAACGGTCCCGAGTGAGTATAAAATGGTAGAGTCTCCTAAAAATATCTTGTATTACCCTGTAAGCGTCAAGACGACTAGCAACATTGTAGTAAAAATAATTGACCAAACAGGAAATGTAATTAGGGACGAAATCCCAGTTACTTTGCATATTAGAAAAGTATAAACATGGTGCTTAAGTTCTTCAATGCATATTTTCCAGAAAACTATAAAAGAATACATAGAAAAAATAAATAGACTAGTTGCCCTAATCCTGTTGGGAGAATAACATAACATAACAAGAAATTTTTAGCTCCTCTTGGTTTTAAAGTTCTATTATAATATGGAGTTTCTACACGTAACAGGTCAGCCATTTAATGATATGTACATTACAAATTATCAATTTCATACTTATCAACCAAATGTAACAGGCAATATTAATTATAATGATGAAATCCTTATATCAATTCAAGATTTGGATACTTACACAGTACCTTGTAAAAGGTACCTATATATCTTAAGATAAATTACTTACACAAGCTGATCAAGTAACCACCAAACTAACATTTATTAATAATGGAATTACATATTTGTTTCGTGAACTTTGATATGAACTAAACGATGTTGTAATTGATTCTGTGAGGTATATTGGACTTGTTTCTATTATTAAAAATTATTTGAGTCTTAATGAAAACGAGAGTATTTTACACCAAAATGCTGGATGGTTCCCAAAACCAATGCAAAAAGTTGAAAAGGATGCTACCGGTAACTTAAAATTAAACGATGAACGGATTTTAGTAGACTCTCAAGGTTATTTTAATGTCTGCATTCCTTTAAATTTACTGAGTGGTTTCTTTGAAGATTACAACAAAATCATTATGAACATGAAACAAGAATTAGTCCTAATTCGTTCAAATGATGATAATAATGTTGTTATCGGGGTTGATAAATCTGAAAAGCCAAAAATCGAAATATCAAAATTATATTGGAATGTAACACCGAGTTTAAGTCATCAACTTCGTTTAACAAACATTGCTAAAAGTAATACAGATCTACCTATTAAATTTCGATCTTGGCAAATTATTGAGTATCCCTCACTAAATAATTCTACTAGACATACATGGGCTGTTAAGACAAGTTCAAAATTATAAACTCCTCGACATGTAATAATAGGTTTCCAAAAAGATAGGAAAGGAAAAATAACGGCAAATATGAGTCAGTTTGATCATTGTAAACTCACAAATATACAAATTTTCTTAAATTCCGAACGTTTTCCATACAATGATATGTATCTTGACTTTGATACCAACAGATTTGCTACTTTATATGAAATGTTTGCTAATTTTCAAGAAAACTATTATCATCTTAAAACCAATCAGCTTATTTTCAATCCACAACAATTCAAAAATATTGCTCCATTAACTCATATTGATTGTTCAAGACAAAAGGAAGTCGAGCAAGCAGGAAGTATTGTTCTAAGAATAGAGGTTGAAACTAAAGAAGCAACTACAACTGATACGACTACGTATTGCCTAATATTACATGAAAAGGAATTTTCCTATAACCCCACCACTAAAATTGTAAAGCAATATTAACGCAATTCAATTTATTTTATTATTAACAGTCTGTGCGTGATGCTTTTCGAAGAAAGACTTGTAAAATTTTCATAAGATCTACAAAAACTAAAAAGAGATATAGAATTTTATGAGCAGATGAAAGAGTTGATAAAATTATTTGAAAGACTAAAAATATGTGACTAGTAGTCGATCTTCAATGTTTTAAAATAGAAAATAAAAAAATTTTGGTAAAAGAATCTGCCGCATATTATGGAGCTCGAATAAGCCATTATATATTTAAACCACCTTTTGCATTAAATCTACTACAACCGGATTTACACAAGCAAGCAGCGTGGCTAATGAAAAACTTTCATTAAATTGATTGGAATAATGGTTTTACCCCTGTGTATCAATTAGTTCCCATTATTGAAAAACTAACAGAAAATGCTGAAATGGTATACATTAAAGGCAAGGAAAAAGCAGGAAATTAGGAAACATTCTAAAGTTCCTGTATGAGAGTTTGATGAATCTCCTTCATTGGAATTAGAAAAACCATTATGTTTTTATCATACTAGCGAGAAGTGTGCTTGTGCTTTATCGAATGTATTTTTTTATATAAATATTTTTTTAATGCATGAATAAAAAATATATAGTCCAATAAGCTGTTTTATTTTCAGATATTACATAATATAGATGTTTTCACACCACGTGATATTTTTGTACATGACAGTGAGGTTTTTTCGTCATAGTGTTTCAGTTTAGTTATTAATGTATGAAATATAGAAGAATTTGGTTGTGATTTTTATGCATATCAGAGCTTTGCACTTCTGTAATCCCAAATCTTTCGACTTATTGTTGCAGGGTGATCAGTGGTTTTTATAACCTCTACCCAGAAAGGAAATATGTGAATCAAGGTGATTATTTTTCTGGAAATTTCCCAACTTCATTTCAAAAATATTTATTTATTAAAGAAAAAAACGTCACAAACACGCTTTTTATGTTAAATTAGAACATCAAAACGTGTGTCGAAACGTGCGTTTTGCGATGTTACGTCATTTTTCCGGCGTTTTGACGTTAAAAACGTTACAAACACGCTCTTTACCTTAAATTAGAATTTTATTTCGACGTCACAAGACGTTTCGCCTTCAAGAGATGTTTCCCCCGCGATAATTTTGTTTATACAAGTGAGGTTTTTTTGTCCTAGGTGCATTAGTTAAGACGTTTACTTTACATTTTTGAAAAAACCAATAATTAGACCTTTTAAGTTATATCACAAAAAATGCCAAACCACCTTCTAATTATACAAAAAAAAAAGGTAATAAGGTTTTCCAAGTATTAGAAAAATTGTTTTATATGTGGGTGCTGCAATTATGTATTCTGATTTTTTTCTAGAAAAATATTTTCTTTATTTTCTTTGAAAAGTTTTGATAAACAGCGGTTTGTTACTCGTGCTTCACACTATGGGAATGTTTTTCACTTGTTTATGTATATGTGTTTAGCATCTATTGTTCTGTAAGTACTTTTTTCATTAAAATTGAAACCCTATTTTTGCCTAACCAAAAATGTAAACGTCGTTAAAAATGGGGAACATCGCTTAAATTGTGAACGTCACACGTCGAAAAAGGTGAACGTCGCGTATTAAAAAATGTGAACGTCACGAAAAAGTGTGCTTAGAAGGGTGCGTCAAGGTCCGTCTCGCGTGATAGGGCCAAAAAAGAAGTACGAGAAAAAGAAGAACTTGACGTTGACAGCTGACGTTGATTGTGTTGACAGCGTTGACAGCTGACAAGGCGGGGGAAACCTGACTTATGCAAAATGTGGCAATGTTTCGGATGACTGGTCTAGCCATTGCGCATGCAATTTGACATCTACGCTACTTTTACAATATGACTTGTACATCTACGTCACGTCTAAATCATACCTGTCTTTTCCACAATTTAATTGGACCAATAATAACGAAGTTAAACGTTAATGCCCTTACGGCAACGTTCCCACACTTCATACCCCAATTTCCCTCCCGCCGACACGCCTATGTTTTTATATTATACCTATACCCCCTTAACATTAGTATTCAGACATTGATTTTTTGGCGGAGGCGGATAACATTGAATTCCCTATACCTGTATTGTAACTCTCAACGCGATTATATTATCTCAAAATGAAACATGCGGTGATATGATAATAAATAAATATAGTTTAATGTTTTCTCAAATATTAGAAACTTATACTGGGTGTTAAAACTTAGGATATATGATCATTTTTACGGAATTTTAGCACCAATCGAAAAATCATAAAAAATCATATTATGGAAAAAATCCAAGGTATTGGTCATAAATTTACAGGGTTTTATGATAAAAATACAAGATATGTTATTATGGAAAATCACTGTGGTTCGTAAATGCGTTTTAGCGCCAACAATCCGTTTGCAAATTAAAAAGAAAGTATACGCGGTTATATTATCTCAGAATGAAACATGTGGCGATATGATATTAAATAAATATAGTTTTCTCAAATATTAGAAACTTATACTGAGTGTCAAAACATAAAATGTATGTACTAGAATAATAATAATAATAATAATAATAATAAATGTTTATTAGCCAAAGAACAATAGAAATTTTACAAACAACAAAATTTGCTAACAAACAAAATATATAATTTATCACAGAAGCGTCACCCCAGAAGAGGATCAGCTTGTATTGCGATATACTACTACTACAAAAACAGGAATAGTTCATAATTATATGAGTTGTCATAATCGGTTGTATTGTCATAATCGGGTGTACTGTCATATTCGGGTGTATTGTTATAATCAGGAATATTGTTTTAATCATGTTGTCGTAATTTTATGTAATTTAATTAGGTATAACGTTAAATTCTAGTCTATTATTTTATATTATATTATTTACCTATATTATATTATTTACACATTTTATATTATTTACATATTTGAATTTACAAACTTATGAAATATTGCTCTGTCACTTTCCCCTATCCATTTTTTAATTTTTTGTTTAAAGTGTTTGTATTGTTTTATATTTTTTAAAAAATCGGGAATTATTGAAAATATTCTAGGTGCTAGATAGGAACAGCATTTTTGACCTGCAGTTTTTTCGCATCTTGGTGTAATATATGCTATTCTCTTAATTCTCGTTTCGTATTTGTGAGAAATGTGTTCTATTTTAATTTTTTTTTGTTTAGTAAATAATAATATTTTTAAACAAAAAATCTGCCGAATATCTAATAGCCCCGATAATTTAAATAGGGAGTTTGTGGAATAAGTACGACTTTTCCCATATATTATTTTTATTAACCATTTTTGAATAATGTCTACATTTTGTATGTAAAAGTTACTTACTCCGCCCCATCCTATTATTCCATAACTCAACTGCGATTGAATTAATCCATAATAGAGCGTCTTTAGTTGAGCTTCATTTAACAATTTTTTAAGGTATCTAAATTTCCCTAACATGCCTCTTAATTTTTGTACAACCGATTTAATATGAAGGTCCCATCTTAGATGTCTATCAACTATAATACCTAGATATTTAACTGATTTTGCAGCTGGAATTGCACTGGACTGATCTATTTCTAAAGTATCAAACTTCGGTAGACTATTTTCATATGATGTAAATGGTAAATAGTGCGTTTTTTCAATATTTAGTGTGAGAAGGTTATGTTGGAACCACAATTGTATTTTCTTAAAATCCTTTTCAGTTTGACTTTTTAAATCATTCCAATTTGAGTCCTCGTAAAGAATGGCACTATCGTCTGCAAAACTCATAATTTTTTCTGTGGTATTGAGTTTTAATAAATTATTTATATATATCAGGAATAATAATGGACCCAATACTGTACCCTGAGGAACACCACAAGAGACCAATTCAGGTTCACTGACGACACTGTCAATTTCTACGTATTGGACTCTTCCTGAAAGATAACTTGTTATCTTATCAATTCTTCCTGACCACAAAACGGAAGTGCTCCCGTAGCACATACAAATCCTATCTACTGTCTAGAAAGAATATTGCATTGTAACTTGCTTAGAAGGTCAGCAATTTTTTGTAGAATTGAGAATATCATAGAGGAGCATTAGGTCTCTTATAACTCTTCTAGACTTTTAAGTTTTTAAATTTAATAGGGATTCGTTTTCATCATACTCAGTAAAGTTGAAATTAAGTTTGAATGAAATTTATCTCAAAAATGTATGATAAACCTGCTCCAATTTATTTATGTAAACATTGTAACCAGTTGACCATAGGCAAGAAGCATATTCGAGGTGAGGTCTAACCAAGGACACATATACAAGCCTTATTGAAGCTATACTGAAAAATTTTGGTTAATACGTTTAATGAATCCAAGCATTTTTAAAGATTTGCTTATTACTAAGTTGATGTGGGGAATGAAACTAAGTGATTTATCAAAGATCACACCTAGATCCCTAATAGTCTCAACTTTCTGTAGACGATAATTATTTATGGTATATATACTAGGGAAAGGGTTTCTTGCTCGAGAGAAAGATATAGCGTGACACTTATTAACATTGAGTTCCACCAGCTTTCTATCGCACCACATAACAAGACGGATATCACTAGAGCTTTGAATAATATTTTACAAATTTAAGTCATCCGCAAGAAGTAAGAATTTTGAATGGGAGAAGCACTCTCCTATGTCATTAATGAATAAGAGGATTGGTCCCAAGTGTGATCCTTGAGGAACGCCAGATGTAACTTTTATCTCTAATGATTCAAAATTTGCTACCCTAACAATTTGCGTTCTGCCAGTGAGATAAGTCCTCATCCAGTCTAGAAAGGTTCAAACTAAATACCTTCAAGAAAGAAGGTCTAGGCCAGGTCCTTTATTTATATTGAGGCTGCTTAATTTCAAATAAATATCTGATATTGAAATTCTGAGACTAAAGAGGTTGATATTACCAGAATAATAAGTGGGAAGATTGGAAATTACTAAAGTGTTATCAGAATATACTGATGTAAAATACTTGGCAAACAAGTTTAGTATATCATTACCTGTATCACCAACTACACCATTAACATTCATTGTACTTTGTATACCATTTTGTGTCCTTTTTAAATTTACAAAAGTCCAGAACTTTTTAATATTATTTAGCATTGCATTTTCATTAAACAGTATATGGTTATCATAACATTCACGATTGAGCTGTTTACATCGAGACCGGAGATCAGAAAATTTTTATGTTTATGTACCCGGTTTTTGGCAATAAAACATTGCTTTAAGTTATGGAAAAACCAAACTGGGAATTTGCTAGCTATAATTTTTTTCACTAGAACAAACATGTCTATTGCGGTAAATAGGATTTCGTAAAAAATGGTGATCATATTATCTACGGATTTCTTTGAGAATAGTTGATCCCAAGGTACTAGATCATTGACTAATTTTTATATAATCGGCCGATTTAAAATCGTAATAAAAACCACTACCACTAAGTACTTCACTATCAATAGCGTAGGGGATGATTGCAGACAATGGAGGATGATAGCTAGCCGGTTCAATGATGTCCTCGTTTGGAGCAGTAACTACAATTATTTGGTCTTGGAATAATACAAGATCTAGCAAGTTGTCAGAAATGTTTCGTACGCCAAACTGATTTAGTAAAACTGCATATTTTTACCAGAGATCACAATTTTTCCCGCTACTAGTGGTTCTTCACATTGATACCATATCATTTTATGTTTTATTCATTACAAAAAAAGTTAGTAAAGACTATTAAACATCAAAAATATTTTTATTTTAAAATAAAAATTTGGTATAGAACTATCAGATAAATTTAATTCAGAACAAGTGAAATCTGTTTATGCCCATATTTTTTACTTGAACATTATAGGTACCTTCATATTTTTATTAGTTTAAAGTCAATATAAACTTTTAACGTGTTTTTCCAGCGGTTTCTGGAAAAGTTGGGTATATTAGCAATAAGGGCGCGTAGGTAGCAACAGATGGAGATACGGTCGTTCACGGGATCTGATTGAAAAATTACCTTAATATGAAAGTAGTGGAAAACAGGGTTTAATTGTATTCCACCACGATACCTGGATGCCGGTTGCTATTTTCATAATACTAAAAAAATTTTACTTCATGTTTAAAAACGAAATAAAAGACAAATTTAAATGTTAAGATAAGAATTCAATATATTGACTAGAAAAATATTTACAATAAATTAAATACCTCAATGCCCACCCAGTACAAATTCTATCTCACGGTCACAAGTAGTGGCTTTTGCAACAATTAGAGAGAAAATAAAAATGTATAAATATCAATTGGCATGAAGTTTTTAACAGGTATTTTAGTCAAAAATCAGCAAAATGTCCGGTACTATGCAAGTAATAAAAATTATTTTACTGTTTGAATAATACTCAAAATATATTGAGGGTTTGAGACACTTCTGAACTACGGTACTACCGGGGTCGGAAATTCGGAAAAACTGTGCTTGTGCATAAAAATTTAATGTCAAACCGAAATGAAAATAATTAAAAATCACCAGAGGCGTTTCAGATGGATATTTTAATAAACGAACTAAAATATTTAATGAAAAATAAACTTAGAGATACCACAACTGATACAACAAAAAAACGTTTTATTACAAACTTTATCTTGCAAAGATGTTTACCTTATCCTACATCGAGCTTAATATATATGTTAAAATATATGTAGATGGAGTAATATAATATAATAATAATTAGCATAATATATAAACGTAAATTTATTTTTGCTTTTTTGTATTAGCCTGGTTAAAGCCTGCTGATAGTGTCATATTTAATTTTTTAATCAACAGAAATAAAATTATAAAATTATTCCCGACACTGTAAAATAATGTTCAATATTTTTTTTATTTTTCACCACAATAAATGTATGCATCCAAAATAACTGTTGAGCTATCTTCTAAACAATAGTAGCTATCTTAGAAGATATGAAGATATTTTAAAAATTATAAAAATGGTACTACTAACTCTATCTAAGTAACTTGTATAAATCAATAATATTTAGGGTCTATTTATACCAAGTTGCTTGCCCTAAAATAACTATTCAAAGCTTCTCTTAAAGCAAAAACAATTTGATTGCTTTGTCATTTGTTTCTTCCAGGTCTAGTCAAATAATTTTTTGAACTAATATATATTAAATTTTAAAATGTAATTTTTTAAAAAGTATCAGTCAATTTTAAAATTTAAAGACTGTTATAAAGAGAATTGAAGGACTTTAAAATGATGCCTTACTTGACCCCTAATGCCATTTAAATATTTTGGGGTGAGTTACCCTCGCTTGGAGGTGCCAGCAGCGATGTCGAAAATACTGGAAAAAAGTGTCCCCCTTTGATCAAAAATCGACGGGTCCCTGCGTTTTTTTAAAACGTTGACTCAGTTCCTGATAATGGGTCTGTTTCCTATTCGTTTGGCCACCCTGTATAATAGCCGGGCGTCATAGAATGGTACTTTATTGAGAAATAGGAGGTTTAAAAAATAAAAGGGAGGATAGATAATAAATAAATTTGAATAAGTTTCGAAGAAGTTGATCACTGTGATTACGGAATTTGTAACAGCCAAAAAATATGTAGTCTAAATCGCCTAGTGTACTAAAACTAACACAAAAATCGGAATCTTGTTTACCGATCTTTTGTAAGTGAAGAAGGAGCAAGCATGTCCAAATTTTAGTACGTTGATCGAAACTATTTAATTCCGTGTATGTGTAAATTTTTTACGCCACATTTCGTTGCAATGAAGTGTATCGAGTTGATGAATCGTTACAATATTGTTTCCACAAAGCCTGCCAATTTTCTCTGTCTTTTTTTTAAAAGTGAAGTACATTCGTCAATGCCAATGTGATTTTCTAGATACTGTCCAGAATTAATACTTTGTTTAGCTAAGTTATTAACTGTCTATCAATTATTAAACTGAAGACCTGGATCTGCTTTTTCCACAAAAATGTAATATCGAATTTTTGTTTTTTGAGCTTGATAATCAGTAATTTCGAATGTTTTACGGACACAAGACAGCAGGGATGTTGGTCGATATGAGTCAGCACTGTTCGGATTTCATCCTTATTTTAGAATAGGGACAACCGTAGTCGTTTTCCAATCCTCTATGTTGCCTTTATGTGACCAGAGGTTGAATATTTCGAGAAGGAATTTTTTGCCGGTAATAGATAAGTTCCATAGCATATCGTAGGTTACATAGTCTGGTCCGAGGACGGTATATTTAGTGTTTCTTAAGACGAAAGCCAGTTTGTTGTATCTGACGGGAAAATTAAATAACTCGTTAGGGTTATAATTTCTTTCATCTACATTGAGTAAACATTGTGTACAGAACATGGGAGCTTTTGCTTTAATCTTGAGAATCCTTCTAGTTGATGCCATTTCTTTTTAACCAAGATGTAGTTCTCTGTAGTACTGGCCTATGTGTATCAGTTTAGGGTATCTTTTCTGCAATTACTACATTGTAGCATTTGTTGGCCCACCAGTGTGGGGGTGGCTGTTTACCTTTTTTGTATGGTTTGTTTAGGGTTATGGAGTAGCTAGCATCGGTTTCTATACCTGCTATAAAGTGATAGTATTTATCGTAATATTATTAAAGGTTTTTGGGATGTCTTTAAAATATTAATGGGTTGCTATTTCATATTGGCTTTTCTAGTGATCCACTTTGTTTTTGGATTGATAGGGGGTTGGACTGATGTATTAGGAGAGCAATTTTCATGAAACTTGCAAAGTAATTAGAGGCAAGGGAGTCTAAGTAAACATTCCAGTTTACTTTGTTTGCGATATCTGGATATTTTGGGGAGGGATCCATGATTAAGTAGTACCGTATTTGTCGTATTTGTCTGGCTTTTAGCATTAACAATATTTAATTCAAAAGAATTTACTTTCTAGGGTTCCCAGAGACTATGGTGACTATTGAAATCTCCCCCTATAATTGTAGGATCGTTGATGTTGTTAAATAAATTGGTAAAGTTATGTAACATTGTAGTAGTATGTCCCGGAGTTGGGGGAGAAGGGCTAATACACTATGAAAAAAATTAAAATAGCTTAATTGTTTGTAATTTGAACAGTGCAGACATTTGAAAACCATCTGTAATATTTGTGGGTGTAAGTTCTTCATATACAATAGTATTTTTAATTATAATTAGTACAGCAACTCCAATTTCACCGTTGTGTCTGTATTTGCGCACTAAAGACTAACAATATTTCATTCACTCCAATTCTTCTTCTTGTCATTAGACATATCTAGCTTTTGAATAAAATCTACTGTTTTAATTTAATTTATATCCATTGACGTAGTTCTTTAAAGGAACTAATCTCGTTTTTCTCTTTTTTTGGCAGTCATTTTTTTAATTTCCTGTTGTTTTATATGCATGGGACAGGTTTTAGCTATTAACTTATGAGTGTTGGTTTTATAATAAATGCAGTAATTTTCTTGTGGATCACGGCAAATTAATGTATCTATTTTTTTCTTTTCCACAATTAATACATATGGTAACTGAACTACGATACTGATTAGTTACATGACCGTATTGGAAACATCTATAATATTAAGATATTTTTTGGATGTATGGATCTACATGGCAGACTACCGAGTTAATATATAAAGTAGCCGGAGCATGTGGCCTTCAAAAGTAAATTATGGTGTGCCTCGGAACTAAATAGGTTTCCCTCATTACGATTTTCTTTTTAAATCTGTGTATTTCCGTTATAGTAACTAGTGATAAAAAACTACTAAAGAAGTATTATTTATCAAATGTAGTATCAAATTATTTGTTTACCCCTTTTCTAGATAATAGATTATTTGGGATGAACTTTTAGATTTTCTTTTTGTAGTTGATGATTAGTAATAAGTTTATTCACGTCACTAAGATTTTTTATTTGGACCCTAATTCTTTTCTACCCTCTCTTTTTATTTAAAAAATATTGTAAATATTAAGTTTCTTATAGAAAATGACCTACGGCCATTGGATAAAATTTGCCAATGTTTTGTTTATTTAACCTTTCGATGAGACCATAAACAAAAAACTCGTAGAATTTTGGTTTTTGTAAATTAAATACTTCACTTTTTTTATTGGTTGATATCATTTATTTTCTTAGTTTTATTTGTTTCTTCCTCAACATCCTCGCTTGTACTTGTCACTAACTCATTTAGTGTTTAATCTATTACTGACTAACAGAACAATTCAACTTTATGGTAGATTAGTATTGATTTGGGAGCATACTCGAATTAACCTGCAAAAGACATGTGTTTACCATAATAGGGTTACGTTGGTTAACATTTATAACGAATAATAACAGATTTAAATTAATTATTCATTTTATTTTATTTGGCGTTTTGTTGACGTCAAACATTACCGGAGTTGATTGTTAAATATTCTTAGACAATTGTTTTGCGAAAATTAAAAACACGTTTTGTTCAGAGTTGTTTAATTAAATAAATAAATAACATATCTACCTTAATATTAGAATAATAAATAAATAAATACATTTCTAAACTCTGCATTAAAACGCAAGATATAACTTTTACATACACTTATACAGATATACAAAGTACTAAATTCATGAAGAAACATTAGTAGGAGATTCCTCATTAAAACTGATTTATTTTTATTTATTATAAAGTATTGTTATCCAACCTATAAAGAGATATTTCTCTTGAAAAGACGGAATTAAAATTGAGTTTTTAATTTTTTTCTGAAATCCGAGTTTATGTAAGCACTTGAAATTTTGGAAATTACTTACACATACATAGAAGTAATTATGGGATTTTTTTCAGAGCTAGAATTATGTTATAAGAGTGCGAAATTAACATCCCTTGTTTTATTTTATATCAGAAATTTTTATTGGTTGCTATTTTTCCATAGTGCATTACCATTTACCAACGATATATGAAATGCATATCGGTGACTTCAGTATTGATCTACATGTTATAAAATGATACTCATAACAAAAATTCAAACTTTAAAACACAGAAACAACAACGAAAAATTAAAAGTATAAACTTACACATTTTAAAGTAAATTGATACCCAAACTTGAGAGAAGTCTACTAAAATTTGATAAAAAAAATGTTCTGATATAAAATAAAATAAGGGTTATTAATGGTAATACTAAAAAATCCATGCTTCTTTACAAGTGCATGTAATTTCCAAAATTTCAAGTTTCTACTTTAGGGTTGATATCTTTTAAGGGTTGGGTTTTTTTATAGGAAAAAGCTCTTGTAATTTTTAATGAGAACCTTCTACTAAATTTTTTCGCATGAATTTAGAAACCACCTATATATTTTTATAAGAAAGCAAATTCACGTAAAGATTTTTCAATCAAATATATCGATTTATAATGAAAATATCTCATACCTAGTAATTTTTAGTATCATAATTCAATTTTATTTAAATATTTAAAGCAGGTAGTCGTGCTTATGAAAGACGTATGAATTAACATTTTATTTCTCCATCTCCCAGTTTTTTGTTAAAATGTGTAAATTTAAAATAATACCAGAAGTTCAAAATTTATGAATTTGTCATGGTTTAGGTTGTTGTTTCAACATCGATTTAGTAGCTGCAGCTAATTTTTCTGATACTAGTGAAGCAATGTGAGCACTTCTCTTCCAGATATATTCCTTAGTTTTATCATGGTTATCAGCGCTATCTACCCTGACCTAAAATAAAAGGAATTAAAAGTTAGGTGAAGATATTATACGTCAAAAAAAGATAATTCCTCATTAACGGTCAAACAATCAGAGTACTATGGCAAATTAATTCTTAAAATAATTGTAATTTTAAATATTTGATTCATTTTATGATGTTTGTTTTCATTTCTCGTGACTTCTCTAATTCATGTTATAATATTGGTCAATTTCATCTTTTCCGCATGTGTTTATTTTGTGATGTAGCCAAATAGTTTGGTATAAAACAATAGTCAATTGTACAATATCGGTAAGATTTTTTTCTTAATTTATTCCTACTTTTATCAACTACAAAAATTAAATTAAATTCTATAAAAAATTACATTCAACATAAAAAATAAAATATCTTTATCCTACATTAAAATAACCCTTATCTACAAATCTTATATATAAATTATTTACGTTACACCAAACTATTTGTTTTTTTTAATTAAACAATTTTTTTGTGATTTGAACCTGAAGATGTGGCTCATTTTGTCACGAAACCGGTAGTTGTCCTTTTTTCAATGAAAAATAAAATCTTCTAGACTGAGATTAAAGGACTTATTTCCCCCATTTTGCTTTTGTTAATGTACACTCACATATGGCAACAACAAGCCACTTCATCTCTAAACATATTGCTTCATCCTTCTTTTGTAGTAATATATATACACATGGTGGATACGAATTTCTTACTTTGGTATGTAAGCATAAAGTTGGTAAAACACCGTGGGTGCTTTGTCAAATGTTCCGTCGCCAAATAGAGTGTCTTGGGTGAGTTTGCTCCATCATTTTCATCGAACAATACCTGGGTTGTAGATTTTAAATGTGGCCATACAAGCGCTAAAGATGCAGACTGCCCAAGTAGGCCAAAATCGTCTTCAATAGAAGACATGGTCCTTGAAGTCCATAAAATTATAGAGAGCGGACACGTCACATATTTAGGAAATTTAGTGATATGAGAAAGCTCTCCCTTAGAGAGGTGCCGTGATTGATCATATCGGACCCAAAACTCATTCGTATGTTTCAAAAAAGTGTTTGTTGCTATTTACGCGGAATCCAAAAGACTTTTTGTGCAGATTTATAATTATGGACGAGACTCGGATTCGCCATTATACAGTGGAGACCAAATAGTAACAACACAATGGACAGCGAAAGGCGAACCAGTCTCAAAGAATACGAAAACAGTTCCATCGGTCGGAAAGGTTATGACGTCTGTATTTTAGAACCAAAAGGCAATATTTATATTTATTACATTAAAACGATTAAAATTATAAATGAACAACATAATACTAACTTGCTTGATTAGTTGAAACAGAAAATGGTTTAGATTATTAAAAAAAAATTGTTTCCTCAGGGCAACGCGCTGTATTACAAGTAAATTATTTCGATAGCTAAACTGAATAAACTGGGCTTTGAATTATTGCCCCATGCCCCATGATTTTATCCCTTCGAACTTAAAAACAATTATGAGGACAAGAAATACATATGTCTCCGATTTGGGAGTTATTGCCAGCACCAATGCCTATTATGAAAAGCTGGTTGAATCGAAGAATTATAAAGGTCCTTTTATTTTGTTGTGTTGTGTATTGAGTAACAAAGAGACTATATAGAAAAATAAAAGAATTTTTGATTCCGTATTTTGTTTTTCTCTCTAATCCTCTTAATAAGATACTAATCTATAATTAGCTCCTGCAAGCGACGTGAATTCACAGTATCCACCTATAATGTATTTGATAGTTAGTCTATGCAAACTTTCCGGAACTCAATAATGCATTGTGAGGATGATGTGTACCTATGTAATATTTGTTGGTATTCGAACAATTTAAACTTCTAAACAGCATGATTGAATTTACTTAAGTAAATAAGTATATCATTTTTAAGAAATTTCCCGAAAAAGTTAATGTTAATTTATAAGATTAGTTTGAATAACGATGCTGTTGATATTCAGTAGTTCAAACGAAATAATCTGTTAACCCCTATTTTCTCTATGCTATTTATTTTATGAGAAGGGGGGGTTGTTCTAAGAAGACACAAAAAACATAAGCGAGTCCATAAAGGAATTATAGCAAGATTGTATACCTACTTGTTTCGGTTGAAGAACTCTTATAGAATGTAAACTAGCTGAACCTCCATGAACTATTCTTAAATTCAGTCTACCATACATTTCAGCTGTAGTAGCTGTAGCACTTTTCAGTTCTCTTCTAGCACCGTTTCCAATCTAAAAAATATTTTTTAAATATCTTTTGGATTTATTACAAAAACATTTATAGTAATGTAAAAAGCAATTATAAACCAACAAAAATAAACCAAGATACTCGAGATTCAATAAAAATGTATTTAAATTATTGAAACGGTGCATGCCGATTACTTTATAAGTAATAAAATTATAACATCAACAAAATATCACATTCGTAATACTTAACTTCAACCAAATCATTAAAGTGAAGTTGGTTAAATTGCAAAGAAATTGTATCATATCAGGTTTATGGATGTTATTTTGAATAATACTAACTACATTAAAAATAAAAATGTCCAAAAACTATTGTAGATATCGATTTGTTTAAAATTAATCCATCTTAATCCAGTGTACAGAACATTCAACATTTTACAACTCAAACACGCTATCAAAGTAGCATCAAAATTTGTTGAGGAGTCCTTTTGACGAATTTTTGCTGACATGTCAGTGCCCTTTAGCTCGGAGCCGCACCATCATTGACAAGGCGGGTAGCTACGCCTCTTATCTCTCTTTATCAATTCTAAAATTAAATTCTTCCTCCCCGTAAATTAAAAGAGCAGGTAAAATTTGTAATTATTGACATTGCTCAATTTGCCATTATTTTCTCACTCTCTCACCTCAAAAACATTAACATCTCATCAGTGAATATACGAAATATTTGTGAAATCTAAATTTAAGCAACGGAGTGATACAAAGTGAAATTGGAAAATTGTTTTTCTCGAGGTCACTTTTGTTATATACTATAATTCTTTGCCGAAATATGATCGAAAGTCGTTCTTAATTGCTACCCGTTACACGTTGCAAATATTTGTAGTACTTTTTTCTAGTCATTTTCAACAGCATTACTGAACAGTCCATATTTATTTCTTGGATCGGAGTATTTTTTACGAGGGTCATGTTGAATATTATAAGCAATGTTGAATATTTCGAGAATCACTAATTATGCCGAGTATTAAATTGTTCAAGATTTTTTACAAATATAATTTAGAATTCAGTACTTAATCGAGCTGTATATCTATCTTCTGGAGCTTTTTTGAATGAAGAATATGCTTAAACGGCAGAGATATTTTTAATGAGAATAAATATTATTCGAGTATTTTATGCTCGTCATATTTTATATTTTTCACTGAAAATCATTTACAGAATTTTAATAGCTTCGTTATTTTGTTGGTGAAACCAAAGAAATTAAAAAAGAAATAACAGGTTTTGTGTTATTTAAATTATTAAAATAATCTTTATGGAAACTTTTTATACCTACAATTTATTTTTTGTATTCCTGTCGTACTTTTACTTGGCAAACATTTCTCATATGTACTTGCCGTAAACGTGTTGGAGTAATGGAGTAATATTTATATAGATTATTATATTTACTATCTTTATGAATTTAATTCTTTTTTCTAATCATATTCTTACCTCTCTTTCAACTCTAAGTGTCAATGGGCCCAAAATGAAGTTGGTTTTCACAGTAGTATGATCACTTTGCATATTAACAGTGACGTCACTATCTCTCCTTATAGAACTCAATCCAAATAAGGTAGCTCGAGCACTGGGTTTGCTTTTATTTTTGGTTGTATGAGTGCTTATTTTGTTTTTGGTTTGTTTTTTGTTGGTGCTGGTTTTTGTACTGTTCTTTTTCTTATTTTTGTTACTAGGTCTTCTAGGATTAGCTCGTATTTCTGAATTTAATGTGACATTTTTAATAAAATCATCGGAACCTGCTTTTGATATTAAAATGAAGGCTGGTTCACGTGCTTCGCTTTCTGCAATTTAAATACAGGGTGTTTTTAAAAGCATGCAAAAAAATAAAAAAATTCTCAGCGCAATCCCTAAAGAAATATCAACACAGAAAAACTTGGACTTTTGGAGAGTACATGCATTCATAAAGAGATAATTTTATTATCCGAACATAGTTTTCAACAAAAAAAAAAAAAAAAATATATACAGGGTGTCCCAGAATATGTGGGCAATCTCCAGGATTCGGATAAAATATGAAAAAATAATATGACAAGTTCCCATAAAAAAATTTCCTACAGGCCCTCCCTACTGAGATATAAGCCCCTGAAGGACGCCTCTGGAAATCGGTTTATCTTGAATAATTCTTAAAGTACTTGGTGTAATTTAATAATTTTTCAGTATGATGGTTGCTAGGTAAGTCTCCTCAAAATGAACCATTTTAATTTTATTCGGCTTATTTAGTTTTCCAGGGACGGACTAGCTTTAACAGAATAATGCTTATTTTTTTTACACCCTGTATGATAGAGGCATATCAATAATACTATTGAACAGCTGAAACCTTAAACTAAAAAAAAGGTACTCTTCATCGACATCGATAAAGTAAACCGTTTACGAGAAAAAAATTTTTGTTCCATATGCGTTTTTTTATTAAATATTCGATAAATACCTTATTTTGTTGATATGGTTTAGTTGATATGTACCAGTTAAAATAAACAATAGTGTCAGTTGGACATTGAGTGTGTTTAAGTTTTTGATCTTATTTCTTCTGCTTCTTTTTGATATGGAATTTACGTTTGAGGAATATGCCGACATGCATTTAATGTATGGGCTTGCATCATGTAATGCCTTAGAAGCCCGAAGGCTTTATGAAGAACGATTTCCAAACAGAAGAATTCCTGACAGAAAAACCTTTGAAAGAGTAGATCGTTGTTTAAGAGAGACAGGTAAAAACTAAGTTGTTTTATTTTTAATTTGTACTTATCGGATGATAAAGATTTGATTTAAAGTATTTAGGTCGTAAATAATTTTAGGAAAGTTTGACAAAGCCAGTCACAATTGTGGAAATCAAAACCATCGCGTTGATGGTCTTGAAGAAAACATCCTTAATGCCGTACAAGTAGATCCTGCTGCAAGTGTTCGAAAATTGGCTGCCGAATTTGATTGTTCAAAATCAATGGTCTTTAGAATCCTTATTGAGCAACAGTTACATCCATACCACCTTCAAACAGTCCACGCGCTTCTTCCTGAAGACTTTCCGCGAAGGATGGAATTTTGTAACTGGGTTTTAGATCGGCACAGAAACGATGCAAATTTCATTGGTTCAGTTCTCTTCACGGACGAAGCTGGGTTTTCCAAAAACGGCATCATAAATTCTCATAATTTACATTTATGGGCAGAGGAAAATCCCCATGCTTCTATTGTAACGCATCACCAGCACCAATTTGAACCCATCAACGTGTGGGCCGGAATTATCAGACAACACTTAATTGGACCATTTGTATTGCCAAGGAGGTTAAATGGAGAAAGGTATTTGGAATTTCTTCAAAACAATCTGCCAGAACTTTTAGAAGATCTACCTCTGCAACTACGACATAATATGTGGTTCATGCATGATGGGGCTCCGCCACATTTTAGTCTAGTAGTTCGAGAACACCTAAACAGGGTCTTCGAAAATCAATGGATAGGAAGGGGAGGACCAGTGGCTTGGCCTCCTCGATCACCAGACCTAAATCCATTAGATTTTTTTTTGTGGGGCTATCTAAAATGTTTAGTATACGCCAATCCAATACAAAATCGGGAACACTTATTGGAACTGATTAACTTCCATTGTCGCAAATAAGGAATAATGTTGGTGCATTGTGGAGGCTCCAACAATCTACAATTAAAAGATGTAGGGAATGCATTGCAGTAGAAGGAGCTCATGTTGAACCGACGTACAAAATGAATCAGTAAAATATGGTATTTATCGAATATTTAATAAAAAAACGCATATGGAACAAAAATTTTTTTCTCGTAAACGGTTTACTTTATCGATGTCGATGAAGAGTACCTTTTTTTTAGTTTAAGGTTTCAGCTGTTCAATAGTATTATTGATATGCCTCTATCATACAGGGTGTAAAAAAAATAAGCATTATTCTGTTAAAGCTAGTCCGTCCCTGGAAAACTAAATAAGCCGAATAAAATTAAAATGGTTCATTTTGAGGAGACTTACCTAGCAACCATCATACTGAAAAATTATTAAATTACACCAAGTACTTTAAGAATTATTCAAGATAAACCGATTTCCAGAGGCGGCCTTCAGGGGCTTATATCTCAGTAGGGAGGACCTGTAGGAAATTTTTTTATGGGAACTTGTCATATTATTTTTTCATATTTTATCCGAATCCTGGAGATTGCCCACATATTCTGGGACACCCTGTATAATACCATGTTTTGCTTATTTAATGAATAATAAAACGTATATATATATATATATATATATAAGTTATAATAGTTATAATAAATGTTTTAATATAATGGTAATGCTAAAAAAAATCCTATATTTAAATATTTATGAGTATACGTTTCATGTTTCTACATGCACTCGGATTTTTTCGCATGAATTTAGAAACTTCGTTCGAAATGTAAGTTTCTATAATAAGTATATGATAAGATTTATAAATTTAGGAGTCTAAAAAAAGAATTTCTTTTATAGAACCATGTTTTTTTGATCATAACTAAAAGGTCATCGTTCTGAACATTTTTATTTTTAAATATTTTAAAAGTTAAATGCAAATTATTATGCAGTTTAATTGTACTAAACGACATAAATATTAAATACATAATTCTTATCAAATATTTATATTTTGTCCAAAACCATAAGAATAATGAGGGTTTCTTTAAATATTTTCATATGCTTATTTTGTCTCACTAGTTTAATTCTGTGTTAAATTTCATCTTTAGTTAAATTAGCTTTATTAATGATAAAAAAATAGCAAAATAAACATTTATAAAAGAACCCACGCAAAACAAACTGAGAGACAGAACTAGTTGATAGTTTAAAATGATATGAACAAGAGATAAGGGACTCCACAAACTTTTTTACAAAAATTATTGTTAAACTATAAAGGAAGTATAAACGACGAGTCAGAAAGAACTTTTCGCCGATTTCGACCGTAAATTGGCAAATTTTAGAAACCATTATATTGGCTTCTCGATACAATAATTGGAATGATAAAAGGCCATTGATGTTGCTAAAATAAAATAGACACAATTAACCCTTATAAATCATCAAGACCTACGTTATTTGTTTAAGATAACAAAAAGAAGGATACTACTCTAAGTCACATATTATGTGGCGTATTTAGAGCAAATATATTTATGCTGTGTACCAAAATTTTTTCTAAATTTTCTAGTAGCCTAGGCTGAAAGAGCTGGACATAGATTGACATAAAAGCAAGGATTTTTATTCTGATTAGTCTAATGTCATTTGTACTGAACACTCTTGAGAAACTGTTAGATACAGAGAGTTAGCACCAAAACTACAAATAGAATAATAATTATATTTCTTAACATCGGGGGACGTTATAACAGCCCAAGACGGAGTTTAATGTTAATGGAATCGTCAGAAAGGATCCTTATATTATCTCAAGATTTAACAATTCGCCGTAGTGAAAAAAAAAATAAATTACTATACTAACTAAAGGCAATGCAGACCTGTCAAATACATCATGAAGGGGCTGATCCACCAGTGGATTAACAACGAGGTGTTACGTAGGTGGGAAAAACAAAGAATAAGTATATGGAAAACAACCTTTACAAAACTTAGTCAAACTGAAAACAGACCAAAGCCAAAGTCAGAAAACTACAATGGAAATAGTGAGACTGCTGTAGGCTGATATTATTGTCAACAAGATTGCTTTTAGGTTCTGACAGGGGTCATGGAATAAAAAACCGTATCTCATATACTTTGAGAGAACGAACGCCTAGCAAGTATTTTCACTACATTGAAGAAGAAAAATCGAAGGAGATAAATAAATGAGCCACATTAAGATTGAGAAACCCGATCAGAAGGCTATAGCTGAATAGTGTGTTCTAAAGATATGGAGGAATACAATAAATCTGCAATGGTCCCATTGGGTAAACACATAAAGTAACCATAAACCTAATCTAATGTATCCAAATGAAAAAATCAAAAGGAGTTAAATATATGCCTCTCTAAATAAAACAGGACAGTAGAATTGAGTAACTTGAAAGAATTAGAGGAACCCGGTAGTAAAATATCTAGGTATCTTATTGAACTTACAATTTACCATCAGAGGGAAAAATTTACTGCAGCTTACAGTTGTAAAAATTGTTGGAAAAAATTGCCACGACTACTACCAAATTTAAAAATTCTGACAAAATTTTTATTGATACAAATTTAACATTGTTATCCTTGAAGTAGAAGGAGTATTGGAAAACATTGCTTCTTATGTTTATTGTTCTGTTTTATTTTATTCTGTTATCTAGATAAAACGGAACGTAGTTACCCTTAGGATATTACAATTATCAGAAACTCCACTATAATATTGACGTTTTTTATGTATATTCATCCAGCCATATACTTTATGACTTTCAAACTATTCAAAATAATGAATTAAATAATATGTAGAATTTGAAAATTGTAAAAGACACACTTATACTTCGAAAAGCCGCTAATTCCAAAATCTTGGTAATAGTTTAGACATGGGATGAAATATAATGTATAGTAAAAGAAGAGGTAATTTTAATTAGAAACGTTTGCTATACTCATGGTATTGGCCAGTTTGTCGTTGGTACCCTTAGAGGTAACTACAGACTCTAAGAGCACACGTTCTTATACGGGGCAGTGGGTAA
Source organism: Hermaeophaga mercurialis (assembly GCA_951812935.1). NCBI lineage: Eukaryota > Metazoa > Arthropoda > Insecta > Coleoptera > Chrysomelidae > Hermaeophaga > Hermaeophaga mercurialis. The sequence goes on along the minus strand of OX638366.1, from coordinate 3,149,317 downwards.
AAACAAGTCCTTCTTACATCTAATAATAGAAATCATTACTTTCCATCACAAGGAAATTAAAAACTACGTTCCCGTTCATGGAACAGCATCCCGGTATTTCGAGACATTTCGAAAGAGAAGAAACAGAACGAGTGATAGTAATATGAGGAGAGAGATAGAATGCAATATACATTTACTCCTAAAATATTATATAGATCTATATAATTCTTGCATAATTGTATATTTCAAAGTTGCGCACTTTAAAATATGGCCAATCGGAATCACTCTTAACTAACTATGTGCGATTATAAAATATATAGTACTTTCTATACTTTCTATATTGAATTTATTATATGGTTTAGAAAAATTTTAGTTATTTGATGTATTACCTATTAACTTTGGTTCGCTGTTTTCAATTTTATTTTTTCTGGAAACAGTTAGTTCTCCCATTTTGTTTGTCATTTGTGTTGAATTTTTTTTCTTTTTTTCGTTATTATTATTTTTTCCTTTATTCTTTTTTGTTTTCTTGGACTTGTTTTTGTTTTCCAATGGATGTAGCTTTACTCTCACGGGGTCGTAAGATTTACCCAATATTTTGTTGATACGACTGATGATATTGTCTACAAATCGATTGTATTTTGAAATGTAAATTGCGGGCATTTTCGGTTGAACCATCGGTAAAGCACCTAAACATATTATTAAATATAAGTATCAAGTAAATAAAAAAACGTTTCAAATAATATTCGAGCAGAGTATGCCATTTTTTTCTATTCAATCGACGAGAAAATCTCAAAATTGACAATTTAATGAAGGATGTTTAAATGGAACAGTAAATTATTACATCTGAATCTTTACAGTATTTGAGCATTATAATTTTCAAAATATTTTTACAGGTCTTCGTAAAAATCAAACTGAAATCGATATTTTGACTATATTTAAATCAAGAGAAAAAATATTTTACTAGCATTATTATAGCATTTCAATTAGAATCCCATTAGAAGATAAAATATTGCTTGCATATACCATGAGCCAAAACTCATATTGATTGTTTATTCAAGTTTTTTAAAAGAAACACTAAATTATCACTTCCATACATCAACTAGTTTTTTTCCACATGTTTTGCTTCCATTTGCGATTTTACCTACTATTTTTGAGTGGATTGCTCGAATATTATTTAAATACTGCTACTTTCATAAATTTTTTAATTCTGTTTAGAAAACAATAGTGTTTTAAATAGAAAGATGACTTTTGAAAATAAAAAAAAAGTAATTACTTCAATTTTTTGATAATTTATCATAATTTTGATTCGCGTTTCTGCATTTTAAGTTTTTATATAATTTTTATTTTTATTAAGCCGAACCTTTTAATTATTTACATTTTAAAATATCATTAGATTAATAAAAATGTAAAAAATAAAATACAATTAACCGAATCAACCAATCTAACTATGAGTTCAGGCTTTGACAAGGTCACGATCAAAGTGTTAAGTAGTCATACACCGAGTCAGTGACATCTGTGGGTCAGGGCCATACTTTCTACCACCTGTTTCGAACTTAATAAATGAACGTTAAAATATAAGTATATAAGCCGAGGTCAACTCCTATCGATAATCATCCTAGCCTCCCATATGCGTTTCTAACTTTCGAATGGGTATCCTTTTAAAAATAAAAATATTACTATACAGAGTTCATAAATCTTTAAATAAAACTAATTATTATATTAACAAAGAGTATTTAATATGGAATATTTTTTTTGAAAATATTATGGTTAACAATTAATGAATTTACTTAAAAGTAAAAAATAGTACCTTTTTAGCAATTGTGAGATCTAGAAAATAGGAGTCGACACTTGTTTTGTTGAAAGAAGAATTGCTCTCAACTTTCTAAGGCGTACATCAGATTTTTTTCGAGAAATATTAATACTTTGTTTTTTTTAAAGTAAAAAATAAGTTGGCATAAAAGGCTACACTCGCAATAAAAAAATATTTTTTACGTTTAAACTATTTATCTTAGTTAGAGTATAAATGGATCAAAAAAATGTTAAAAAATATATATATAAATAAATTATCGGTAACTATGACCTACAAAGAAATAAGAGCAAAATATGTTCGTTGCCAGACAAAACTTTGAACTGAAAATGCTTTTAAAAATGATACAAAACTTCAGGCACGTTTTTTTTTAAAGTAAACTGACTACTGACCAAGGTCCCCAAAGAGCTAACTGTCTAATCAGAAATTTGATTACTGTAAGTAAATGGTCAAGAGATTCTAGTTAATACCTTATTTAACTTTTTCTATATACATATCTATTTCTGGTACTTACAACACTAGAAACAAAAAGCGAAATAAACATATTTTTGATTTTATGAGTCTACGTAATTTCGGGTCCTACAAATTATTGGTTACTAAAATAGCTATTTTGTATAACTGATCTTGTAATTATTATCTTTTTCGAAATTACACAATCAATTACATTTAACGGGTATATCTCGAAGTATAGAAGCACTCAACTTATATAAATAAAATGTAAGAATTATGGTGGAAGGAATTAATAAAATATAGATATGAGAAGAAACTAAAAGAAGTAATTCTACAAACAAATGGCCGAGTGAAATCCATGCTATTTTAGAACGGAGATAAACTTTTATGTTACATCTATAAACACTATGATTAGGCCATGAAGAACTTTAAAAAACATCGAAGATAAACTTTTTCCAAAAACATCGCTTTTCATTTTTTAAAAGCTGGTTAAAAAATATCTGAATTTTGGATTTGTAAGTTTGATACAAGATCCTACATCATATGTCTACCGAAAATTAAACAAATTTTAAGCAACTCTTTAAAAATTAGAACCAAAATTAAATTTTTGTTTATTAATCACCGTATATGTTATTTAAAAGAAGAAGAAGTGGATTTTTGATATTGTCATAATATTCTTTGTACCTATGTGGTTGAATTAAGTAAGTTACACACTCTGTATAAATATAAGATTAGTAATTAATTACTTAAAAATAAACATTAGTTGTCTGTTTAAAATAATAGATGTGCAAATTTTTAAAATAACTATGATCTTCTCATAAAATATCAGAAAAAATCTGTACTAGTTCGACACAAATAAGGATTCTTAGTTTCAAATATGTGTAATAATCTAGTATTATAAAAAATGTCAAGCATGGAAAAGTTTTTTTATATTATTAGTCTTTTTTGTCTATTCTAATCTAACTTTAATGACAATTTATTGTAAATTATTTTACCAGCTGAAAATTGTGTCGACGAATGTCAATGACATGGAACGACCTCCGGTATCTTCTTCTAAACAAGGTCAGTGGGTGACATACTTCAGTTCAAGCCTAGACTCTTCCGATATCGTGAATGACCTACTTGGAAATTAATTTCCGGAAGCATTCCGGTTATAACTTGATCATGTGCTTCCTTTTTTAATTATTTAATCAAATGAAACTGGTCACTACGATTCACTTTTCATTTTCAAGTTCATAAATAAGAATATTATTTCTCCAATAATATCTTATATTTTATACACTTTTACTGCTTCACGTGATATCGTTCAGCTGAAGAGTTACATAAAATAGTTATTTTTAATGTTATATTGGGAGATGCCATTTTTGCATTTAAGAATTGAATCATTGGTGAACGCAAAAGAATTTCACCATCGTGTGTCAAAATGTTTTTTTAAAAAGTATTCCCACAGTTTAAAAATTTACAATTATTGTTTGACAGTTATATCATCTATTATTTGTTGCACATATTTTTTTGAATGAATTTTTCACTGTAAAGACCAAAACTGTTGTTTTAATAATTAATCAATATCATTTAAAAGTCCACCTTTATTAACAGTTCTCGAAAAAAATCAGTTTTTTATTCTGTATACTTTTACGAAAATTAAGAAAAATGATGTGGTTGGGAAGTCGGGATAAATGCTACATCAAATATGACTAAAGGAGGCTGTTTTACTTAGTTGCAAAATTACTGGAATTATCTTTATTATTCTTTATATTCATTTTATGACCCTTCATTACAAAATTTTTATAGAAAAAATAGTTTGTTAATACGATAACAAATTTCAATTATTCATTCATGGAAATAAATGTACCAATTTATTTTCCAAAAAATAGGCCATCTTATATAAAGAATAATAATGATTTAAATTAGGATCTAAACCAACTTATGAAATTCATTTAAATTTGGACTATACCAGACTTTCATTCATAATCTGGAAGAACTGAAAAATAGCATAACAGAAAAGTGTGAAGAGATCTACAGGGTTGGGATAAAGTATGGAACCAAGTAAATATCTTTAAAACGAAACGGACGATATTTATGAAATTTTGTAGGTAAGTGCAATGGGGTAAAATGAATCTCAAGTACATTTTTTTGTTAATAATATACTTCCGGTTTAACCGGAAATACCCTCAACCTTTTTAATTTAAATGGGACACCCTGAATATTTTTGAAAATTTTGAAAGATCTTATTATTTCTCGAATTTGTACATACTGGGTTTTGTGGAAATAATTTGTAAAAACGAGAAATAACTGACTTTTAGTGGTAGAATAAGTAAATTTATTTACTTTAGACTAATGAGAATAATAATTTAAACAAAATTAAGTCAAATGTTCACCTCCTGACAATATGCCAGCCTATTAACAAATGCTTCAGTCACTCTTTCCAGGACTTCTCCCCGTATTAGTTCACATTCATCAATAATTCTTTGTCTCAATTCCTGCAAGAATGTTGGTCGTTTAACGAAAACACGTGATTTTAGATGACCCCAAAGAAAAAATCTAATAGGCTTAGATCCAGAGAACGAGCAGGCCACTCTGTGAATCGATCACCATAACCGATCATTATTAATATTTCAATACGATGTTTTACACTTAAATCAACCAATCTTAATCGTACAATTTATTCCCGTAAATTACAATTTGATAGTTTGGCAACAGTTACCTACTAGATAGTACTCGTTAATTTCTTACTATTAATACAAACAATATCAATTTGTTTATCCAAATGGTATTTTACTCTAATGTATAAAAACTTAAAAGTGGTTTATTAAAGTGATGTATTCCTCGTTTTTACAGATTTTTTCCACTACACCCAGTATGTACAAATTTGAGAAATAATAAGATCTTTCAAATCTGCGAAAATATACAGGGTGTCCCATTTAAATTAAAAAAGTTGGGGGTATTTCCGGTTAAACCGGAAGTATATTATTAACAAAAAAATGTAAATCAGCTGCATTGTGTCCCATTACATTTACTTGTAAAATTTCATAAATATCGTCCGTTTCGTTTTAAAGAGATTTACTTGGTTCCATACTTTATCCCAACCATGTATAACTGACCGCAAATTTTGAATACAGTTATTACTGTATTGGGGAGAACAATTAGTTTGTGTTTATATGTAAATTGACGACATTTTCAACAAATTCTGTAGTTTTATGTAAATTCTAATTACGATTTTTTCGATATTAAATGAATGATTTTTATTTGTTGCAGTATCATTTCGAGGTTATAAGCTTTGTTTACAATGAAAATGTCAAGTAACAAATGCGTTTCTATTAAAGTAGATAAAGTACCAACCGAAACCATTTAAATTTCACAGCCAACTCCAATTAGGATTTTTCGTGATGGCCCGATATAAAGATAAAATTAAGATTTCAATATATTTTTTCAATATAAGTCTATATTTACCAATCTATTAAAATAATAAATTATTGGCAAACTTACATTCATGTAAACTTTCAGTAGGAACAAAAATGTATTCAATGTTTTTCAGCGATGACTATTTCGACTTTTAAATATCAAAAAGAAAAAAGAAAAACATATATTAAATAATTATTTACAATAAAAATTTGTGGTAAGTGAATTAATATAAGCCGGATCTCTCACATTCTTACAAATATATTAGAAATTAGAATTAATAAATTAGAAATAAAGAAAACAAGTGTAAAGGTGCTATTAGATTATCTGTAAATAAATAAAAATTTCACTAGTTAGATTAATTATAGAATTTGGTATCAGTGAAGCTAAGTTTTGTGGTTTCTTAAACCTACAAAGTATGTTTAGTTTGATTGCTTAATAATTAGATAATCGGCTATTAAGTCGTCATGGTTTTTTATTATTTTTGTTTTTTGTAGTAATTTGCAAAAAAAGCTCGCCCAGTATTTATAGGGTAACTCATTAGAAGACTTTTTGTGTAAAAGACCGAGTTTTAGAATATTTTAATTTGATAATGAATTGTATGGAATGTAAAAAAGATGGTTCTGATAAAGATATGCTTTACTATGAGCGACCAGTTCACAAGGATGGTTACTACTCTGGTCTTTGTTCTTCAGAGATTAAAGTGATTGATCTAAAGAAAAACCGTGGTTTGAAATTTTTGTGTGAAGAATGCAAATCTGGCATGAAACTTGTTTAAATTAATAGAAAAACTACAAAACGAAATTTTATAAACTTTTAAAGCATCAAAGTAATTTCGAGGCAAGAGACGGGACTCGCGATTGTTGCAAAATCCGGAGACAAAACATAGCCGAGACAAAAAATATCGTTGAAATGTTTTAGCTTTATTGCAGGATTTTTGAAAAACTCAAAAGTTCCTGCTTTTTCTGTTTGGTCTGATCACGGCATAAGGTTAGAAATAAAGCGGAAGTATAATAAAATAATTCATGACATCACTAAAAAGTTCTAGAATAATGGATTACTTTTATGAGTGTTAAGGTACTTTAAAAATCAGGATTGAATGTTAATAACGCATTTATAATTGTTGAATAGATTTAGTTGATGAGGTATTCAGGTAAAGTATGTTTTTAACTATGCAAAACCGCTTGTTAATAGTAAATAATATGGGACAAGCTAAATTTTATTCAAATTCGTACAAAAAAAGTAGGAAAATACTTAACAAGCTTACAACGCACGTTTTCTTTGAAATACTATTTTGAACTGTGTACTAAGACACCTACTTTCATTTTTCACAAATACTTTCTCTTTGTGTCTAGAATTCAGCATCCGTTTTTGTGTATCCATTAAGTGGTACGGATATTATAGTTAATAAAATGCTTCATGCTTTTGTAAAATACACATGGCCTAGTTACTTTCGCCGGACGTTTTACAGAAAGCAAATTTGTATTTTTTTACAATTACTGATCTAAAATGCAAAGAATATAAGAAAAATGTAAAATCTAGTAAAATAAACTAATTGTATAGCAACCAGAGAACATATTGCAAATATGTTTATTTTATGAGGTAAAATATAAAATTCTTAATTTTTATTCAGATAGAGAGATACTTTTTAAATGATTACTTTCAATTCTTAGACTTGCTGGACATTATTTGAGATATCTCTAACTAGAAAACGTTATCTACCTTCGGGTTTCGTTATTCGGTTGCTAATTTTATCTAATTTTTAAAGTTTTAGTCAAACCGATATAAAGTCGCCCACGCCCGTCTGCTTGTTCAACACTGTTTTAATTTTGAAGTGTATTTACACGATTACCAAGTTGTGGTTACCTTCGCTAAGTTAATAAAGATAAAGAGCCCTTTAAAATAACACCAACTTTGCAAAATTCTGTTTGTCACCATCTGAATTACAATAGTTATTTTTCTAAATTGCTGCTGAAAATATTGATGTTATACATCAAATGATTGAAGATGATCGGTAAATTTACATGTGCAAATGTGTCAAATGGTACAAAGCATTGCTGAACAAAAATTTCAAACACGTCTATGTTATTCTTGGTACATAGTAAAAAGGTGGTCACGTGGCTACAATTGCCTTAGAAGATCGTCGACCAGTAGTAAATAATTCGAAGTGGTATACAATTTGTTTGCTCGAATGCTCAATGGTAAAAAACAAACCGTATACGTGCAATCAATAAAAAAGTTTGGCTTAATGATTTAAAAGTTAAATAAGTAGGATCGATGGCCTATGGTAGTAAATAGTTCTTTACTAATAATTTAAAACACTATTTTTTCGTAAAGATATAAAATTGCGTCAAAACTGAAAATTGTTTTATACGCTTTTAATGATTTAAGCATGCATATGTGATATTTAGCGACTCATGCTAATCCAATAAATATTTAAAAGCCCGTTTTAAAAGTTTTTTCAAAAATAAGTACACAGCTTGTAAAAAGTTATTGTTTCTTTTCATTCCTTTAGAAATAAGCAGGTTCTTAAACTTTAATTTTAATGATAAGTTATTTTTTTTAGATCCCAGCTTATTACTCTCTTTATTATAGTACTTTTATTTATTATATTCAATTTTTATATGATATTTAAAAAATGTCATTAAATACATAGAAAAATAAAAATTAAGCAGATTTTGGTATAGTAATATTTTAATTTACTGCCCCTTTCTTCCATATTTTCTATACCAAACGTAATGAAATTATGAAAAGTGTATCTAATCGGACAATTAATTCTATTTAAACATTTTGACTAAATTGTTTTATCAAGATCTACTGGTATCTCAACGGTCTGATTTCTTTTAATATGGAAACTGATATATGGTACGATCATAAAATATGAAGACGCCTTAATATCTGCTGATTAAATAATTGTTTATAAAAAAGTTTGAACACTTTGAATTTTAATTTTATTATTTATAACATAGTACTTTTTTAAATAAAATAGCCGCAATTTAAATCAAAAATGTAAATTTGAGGTCTTTTTGAATTCAGCAATATATAATACTTGTATCCAATATAATATAACTTTTTGAGACATAGGGTATGGTTGCTAGAAAATGGTGTGAAAAACGCTTATGTAATGTTAATTTAAAGTAGGTATGTTTCAAACATTATGTCAAACTTTTGTCTTTTTTATTATTACTTAAAGATTTTTTGTCCAAAAAGCTACTTTTTAAAAATATATGTTTAAATTGGTAAACTTTTTAATTGAAGTTTTGGAACAAACGTTTTCCGAGGGAATGCCGATCATTACCCTTACCTATTTACACATTACGTCAAACGTGAAATTTTCATTTTATATATAAAAATATTGCATTTAAAAATATGTTGCTGTCAAAGTGTTTATATGTCGATGAAGTCTTTTTGAAAAATTGTAAATTTAAAACTAGATATGTTCTTGTATATTAACTCTTATTAATTCAGAAGATAGATATTAAGTCATGTTCATGAACGCACTGTATAATAGTGAATAAAGAACTATATGAAATTTAGAATTCTCAGAAAAATGTTAATGACATGTTTTAAAACTATAAAAAAAATTACTTAACATTAAAAACCATGTATTCAAAAATAACGCTAGTTTACTATATATTTTGTATTAAAGTAAATTACAACTACTTCTACTAAATATAAAAAACTCCAGTTTAATGTCCACATGTCTAGGTCAATAGTGTCCACAATAACGTCATGCTATTAGGTCCTTCTTCAATATATCTAATATACGATATTTACCATTAAATTATTCTATAGTTACATATTAACATATTTTCCTCATTTTCAAAATGGACAAACAAAAGTCATAGATGCGTTCAGAGTAATTTAGATGAAACAAACCACCTTAGGTAAAAATTGTTGGTTATATTCAGACGACCACAAATTTTTAAATGTAATTTGCTATTTATTACTGGCGTCAATTATTATATCAAATTGCTCTTTTATATTTGATTTTTATTTTTTTCTTTCTTATATCATAGTGTAGCGATGTCGGTAATATATTTTTTAAATGGTCCATACTGCATATTAAGGCATCAATTATTAATAGTTCTAATAACACATTCAAGTGTATCTATCATCTTCAGCCTGGGACTCACCCTTTTGAATTATCCCTAAAAAATTGGACGCATCTAGAAAAAAGAAATTTAGACTTGCTATTGATTATGCTAAATCAGAAGGATAAATACTCGTTCGACATTATTGCAAGATTACTTAGAAAATCTAAAAGAAGTTTTCGAAAGACTAAGAAATTCCAATTTCAAAATTCAACTAGACAAGAACGAATTTATAGACAGGAGTTTATAAATATTTATTTTGGACGTGTCATCACCGCAGAAGGAGTTGGACCAAACCCTTATAAAATAGAAGCGATTGTAAAATATCTTACACCTCAAAATTAAAAAGAAATTAAAGCCTTTCTAGAATTTTGTAAAACTAAAACAAAACATAATATATCAAGAAAAATGCAAAAGTTGTTTATACTTTCGACTTTCGAAAAATATAAGAAAATTTTAACTAACAACATTTAACTACAAATTCCTAATTTTACTAGACCTTTTATTCTAAGAATAGATTCGAGCAATATTGCTTTAGGTGCTGTTTTATCACAGGTAGAATTAGGAAAAGACAAACCAGTCGCATTTGCTTCAATAATACTCAATGAAACTGAAGAAAAATATTCGACAATAGAAAAATTGCTCTTAGCAACGAAATATTTTAGACCATACATGTACGCATGAAAATGTACAATTAACTCAGACCATCGAAAATGTACAATATACTCACTCTTACAGTAGTAAGTAGCCTTTAATGAATTACACTTAAAATTAATCAGAAGTCGCTCAAATTTTGAAGAGTATGATTTTGATGTAATATAAAAAAGGAAAATATAATTCAAACGCAGACGCTCTCTCCAGTATACGACTATGGAAATTAATGCCTACAACAACAAATTCATTCTAATTTTTCTTTATTTAAATGAGTATTATTTTATTTTATTTATTATTTTAATAACGAATACTGAGAAATCACATTAGGAAATTTATTGTGCCCACTTTCCGAAGTGTCCACCCAAGATTTCTAAACACTGCCGCGTCAGCTTTACAGCTACAATCAGTGGATTTCCAAATGAAATAACTATAATAAAAATATGCCATAATGAAGATAGAGAAATTGTAAAAGGAAGTTACATCGTAGAATTACAACAAAATGGCAAATGAAAATGGAAGAAAGAACCTCGTAGATCTACGAAAACACGAATATTCCATACAATATTATTCCCGAACTAAACATAAAAAAGGAAAATGAAAAAATTCGAAAGTTCAAAACACTAAAGCCAATGAACTTAGAAACCATAGACTTCGATAATTTAAATTCCCTTAAGGGCAACATAAATAAATCTTTTAAAGACCTCCAACAAGAAATTGTAGCAATAAGCTATCGCGCAAGTTATTGGATCATATTATTGCACGCGATATTAATAATTTTTTAAATATAGGTGACCTGAAAAACCTGGATCAAACGGAAGATACACAACACAATTATTTCAGAATCTAACAGAAAAATTCCAAAAAAGGAAAAAATTATACCAACTGAGAAACTGCAAATTAGAAATAAGTTATTCATAAATTCAGCACTAATTTCAACGGCCGGAGATAATAAGAAAAATAAATCTCTCTAAAATAAATATATTAAGTTATTATTCATATAAGCATTTAGCTTGATTAGATTATTTTGCATGGTCGCATTTTATGCAATATAAAACTAATTGTTCTATTAATTTGATTTTAATTATAGTTTTGGTGTTTGACTTAAATGCCCACGATAGGAGGACCAAGCAGCAGCAAAAGAGCTGTACTCTGTGGAGTTGCGCACTCAGTGCTACTATACAGAGCACCCATATGGACGGATCCATTGAAAATAAGGAAATATCACGTGCTACTAGAGAAGACTCAACGCAAGACACTGATTAGAGTTGCAGCTGCTTATAAAACTGTTTCCACAGTAGCACTACAGGTTACGGGGATATTACCAACAGACCTAATGGTAGAAGAATGAAACGAAATGTACAGAAACCAACAACAAAAAACAGAGACAGAAATAAGAAGAAGATCAATAGAAAAATGGCAAAAAAGATGGGACAAAAACACTGCGAATGGGCAATGGACAAAACGACTAATCAAAAATTTGGAAAAATGGCTGGAATGCAAACATCGTAATGTAGACTACTATATCACACAGACCCTATCAGGACTCGGCATGTTTAGAACATATGCAAAAAGATTTAAAAAAGATTAAAGGGATGAATGTCCATACTGCCGACACGCCGATAGCCCCAACCACACTATTTTTATTTGCGAGAGATGGAAGGAGCAAAGATACCGTGCAACGATACAGCTAGGAGAGAACATAACAACAGAGAATCTGATTGAGCTAATGACAAAAACAAAAGAAAATTGGGAAGCAGTCCGCATAATGGTAAAAGATATACTGTGCAATAAGGAATATGTAGAAAGGAAAAGAAACTGAGGAAATATTTGCCTTCACGATGGAGATGTCACGACTGGCGGTTCCGTGAAGTGCAAAAAAAGAGACCCATAAAGGTGGTTTTTAGTGGGTAGCCGTGTAATAGCACACAAAGCGCGGATTCCCACACTACTAAGAGTAAGCACTCATAGTGTCTATAAAAGATTTTCCAGCGACAAAAAATAATAAAAATAATAATTAATGATAATAATAATAATAGTAATAATAATAATTAATGATAATGATAATAATTAATGTATATGACACACTCATTTAAATTATATAAGCATAAATAAAAGAGCTATAGACATTATAAACCTACAGAAGTAGAAGAATCTACTTTTATGTGATTATAGTTTCTGGTTATAAATAAACTAACAATTTTTACCACTAAATATAGGACGTTTAAATTTAAAAAAAAATGCATTGACGTAAGACAAAAAAAATTAACTTAATAATTAATAATTAATGCCTTTTTTATTATTTTATACCTAAAATAGCTGTGAATTCCAAAAAATGATAAACCAGATGTAATAGGTAATGAAGGTAATGACACCCTAAGAAAAGTTTTCTAATTAAACTATAGACATTTTTTTTAAAAGATATATAAAAAAACATCTGGAGGAAAATAAATAGTAAAAAAAGTTTATCAATTGGAATTACAAATATGGAAATATAAATAATATTTATCTTGAATTTCCACAGTTTTCCAAAGCATTTTAGTATATTTAAATATAAAGAAGTTTGAAATTTATTTACGTTTTTTTTTAATCTGTCAAACTTCTTTCTGTCTTGAGAATGGTATTGTCAGATACCGAAACCTAGGTAAATATTTAAATATACTAAAATGCTTTTTAAAACTGTGGAAATTCAAGATAAGTATTATTTATCTTTCCATATTTAATATGAATAAAATCCATAAAGTAAGAGTTGAAAAAATTAATTTAATTGGAATTATGGACGGCATCTACGACTTTTATATTTTTATAAAATTATATATTTGCACTTACCTTAAGTTATTAATTGTTGGTGAATTTGAAATACAGTGAGAATGAAAGGAATAGGCAGAAATAAAAGAGCATGCTGTTAATATTGGTAAATGCATTAGCTAGATAGATGTCACAAAAATGTTAAAAAATTAATAACATTGAGGAACCAAATAAATAAAAAATAAAACACATGTGTCACAAAAATACAATCTATTCAGAATAAATTTGTACAATATTCATACAATAAATAAACATGTTCGGGATTTTTTTGATAAAAAAAATCGTCACGAAATTGTGACATGTACCTAGGTTAATGCAGAAAGCATTTTTAAAGTAAATAAATAATTATAAATAAAATAATAAATAACTACTAGCTACAATATTTCTATGCTGGATTTGTTAAAATTTAGGCGTAGTTTTCAAAAAGTTTGTTTATAATACAGAAAAATGAATCATATTTTTTAAATTTAAAGCAATAGATAAAGCAAAGTAGTATTGTTTGGTATTTTCAGTTCTTCTAACTAAATTGACTTCCGTAAGGAGGAAAAAATAATTACATTCTGAATAAAAATATTGAAAATTCAAATATTTTTAAAGTAATCACTAAAACTTTTATTACAAAAAAGAGAGAAAAACCAATTTCATTTATAAAATCTGAAATATACTACTTCATTTTAATACTCCAGTAATAATAGACATCTCATAAAAGAACAATTTGTACAGGCTATATTTTTTACATGCACCTTACTTGTGTGGTTATAGATAATATGTGAGAGCTACCAATTGGTCCTTTACCGTATGAACAAAAATATATAAAAAATAGTTTAGAAATGTTTAAAAAATAAACTTTTTGACAAAAAAGTTTTTTGTTGTTTTAATGACTTTTGCCGATATAACAAATGTTAAATATAATAATAAATTATTTTGTCAAAAAAATGTTTCGATATATTAGTTATAAAAATAGGAATTCTCACATATGGTAGAACCAACCCAATATCAACATACATACAAAGATATAGCTTATTATAAATTATTTCCTATCTTAGATATTTTTACGTCTATTTTTCTTGGATTATTAAACCACTTTTTTACAGTTGTTAAAATTGTGTGAGAAATAAGTCTCTACTCTACCAATCCACTACCTATCTCACTTTGTTAGCAACTTTGTGATGATGATGGTGTTTCCTAGACTTTTTGGACTTCTTACTATGCTTTAATTTTTTGGACTCACGTGATCTCTTCGTTTCGATGATATCCTCAAGATCCGTCTCATCGTCATCGTCGTCGTCATCGTCACTAACGTCATCGTCATCGTCATCGTCGTCATCGTCATCAGCGTCATCAGCTAAACCTCCAAGAGCGTCATCGTCATCGTCGTCATCGTCGTCGTCATCGTCGTCATCGTTTTGATCGTCAGTAGCAGGTACTGGTTGAACCACGACGGGTTCTACTGAGTTATCGACCGCCTGTGGCGATGCAACGGGGTCTTTTACAACTACTTCAGAGGATTCTTGAGCCGCAGGTTGGTCCGTACCAGAAATATGATCTGCTTCACCTGCCGCTGCTTCTTGGGCGTCAAGTTCCTCTTGGGGCGTCAACTCGGATCCGGACAGGGAAGATTCAGCGGTTTCTACCACAGGCTGAGATGATTCTACAACAGTTGGTTCCACTGGCTGAATTGGTTGAGAGGCGTCATTATCGTCATCATCATCGTCATCATCATCGTCATCGTCATCACCTGGCGATAAAATTATTGATGAAACTAATTTCTTGTAAAAAATATTACATTTGTTTTATATTTAATTGTATACAAATTTAATTACAATGTATAGTGCTTTCTGTAACTTCAGAAATTATGGCACCGTCTTAGTTTAAAAGGTCATAAATTCGTACAAAAATAATGTAAGAGCACATTTATTATTAAAATGGCGAAAAAAGTTTAAAAATACTTTTGTTTTATTTTAAGCGGTTTTTCATTTGGACTTTCACCTTTTTTTTTAAGTAAATACAATTTTTTTCTGTTTATACCATTTTATATCCAGCATATATTCTAGCATAAAAAGGCACAACATAATAACAATAATATTGAACTTATTTCAAAAACCTCAGAACTAATTATTTGCTATAATAAAATTATTTTATAAATTGGTTACTACTACTAAGAAGTAAAATTTAGGGCAATTAGAATTACATAATATATTTATATTTAAAATATTTTAGATCAAAATACATTCCTTTCTAAGGAACCCATTCATCATTAGAGATACAAGTTAGAGACACTCAAAAACCTAAAGGCTTCATCGGCTGTACCACATATATTAAATTACAAGCACAAATGAGCGAACTGAGAACAATATAATAAAAAAAATGAAAAATAGTTTTGGGGAAATATAAACATAACATCTAGGATTATTAAATGAACCAAAAAGGATATGTGTAGTCACCAATAGGAAAACACCCATAGTTATAGATTAACATAATAAACAAATCATCAGAAGAACAATTCTGTTTTTTTAAATGTGTCATTTCACATTAAAAAGTGAAATATAAAAATAGCCGTTGTTAATTAATATTCTAATCATACTTACCGCCTAAAATATCATCTAAAAAACTTCCAAAATAGTCGTCGTCGTCATCATCATCGTCATCAGCTGGACTATCATCGTCATCATCATCATCATCACCTCCAACTCCTAAGTCCAAATCGTCATCATCATCCTCATCATCATCATCATCGTCGTCTCCGGATTGACGCCCTTTGACCTATAACCAAAAAATAAATTAGAAAAAAAATAATTGAACAAAAATGTTGTTATTTGTGTTTCAAAATTTAAGGATTACTTGATGTAAGATAAAAAATAGAATTAAACTTAAGTTATTTGTGAGTATAGAATAAAACAAAACAATAACAGATTATTTATTACATATATTATATCCTACCTTTCCTTTCGTTTTAATTTTTTTTAATGCAATCTTATGATCGACTTTTTGTCCGTCTAGTTTTTCACTAGATACAACGTGCTTATTTTCAACATTTGCATTTTTTTCTTCCTGGATGTCCTTATATTCTTCTGCAGGTTTTTCATTAGGTTTTTCTTCAATCTTTGATTCTTTCAAGACGGCAGCAGTGTTACTCTTGAATACTCCCTGAGTTTCTTCTGGGATAACGCCTTGCTTTTCTACTGCTATATCCGTTTTTGAATCTAAGGAGCGATTTTCATGATCCGCTGTTATAATTACTATAGGGTTTCCTTGACATTTCCATAGGACTAAGTACAGAATTGTGCTTAGGAGGTAGAGCCTCATTTTTTAACCTGAAACAAAATAAACGAAAGTATATATCATTTAGAAGTATAATTTAAAAATGGATAAGGTATTGAACAATATAGCGAATAAAAACTAAAAAAGCCAAGGTATTTGCAAATTTATTATTTTACATGAAACCAAAGAAATGAAGATACCACATTGGAAGAATTAAATAATTTAAAGACAAAAAATATTATTTTTGTCCCTACAAAAAGGTTTTTGGAGAAAAAACAAACTATTTTAAATTCAAAGAAGCATCAAGAAAAGTACTGAACTTGGTCTTAGATTTAAACAATATTATTGACTTACTGGAAAATATATAATTGTATTCTAAATCCAGTACTAGTTTATGACATTCAGCTAGGAAGATATTTTCAAAGTTTTCACAACAAGGTTTTACGAACTGTTTAATGCATATTGGTATCGTGGAATTTCTGATTTTTATCGAGATCTAGGAATAGAAACGACAATGCAAAAGCTCTTGAACTGCTGGACAATTAAAATTAGGATCGACAATTGAAGACAACTAAATAATTCGTGTTAGTTTAATGTATCTAAGCAGGAAAATCTAAAGACTGTAAATGGGTTGAAAAAATGGTTATTTACCTACATAATAGAATATAGTATAACATTATACTTTTTCACATACCTTTGACCTAGCAAAGAATTAAGTTACCTAGCTCTAAATATCATTTAGGGAACACCGGAGTAAGGCTGAATAATCCAGATACCGAGAAAAATCTCTATGGATGCATGTCGAAACAAATATAATAAAATTATTTCAAACATTCATGCAGTTTTATTTATTCCAAAAAATTTTAAAATACAAACAGCCAACAATCAATGATCATGTTACGATTGGTTTCTATCTATAAAATCAACATTCTCAAATAGAATGAAGTAATACGAGAGGGCTATTTTTCCAGGTCCGATCGGTCGCGAAATTAAAAAATCAAAAGTGTTTTATTTGCAACATTCAGCTACACCTTTCAGCTATTTCTCTACATATTTCTGCAATTCAGTATATAAAATTTCCTGTTCGTTGATATTGAAAAAAGACTAGTAAATCATATCATGCGGTTTTAAATGTTTTTCAAAGTTAGTAAAATCTGTTTTCTTAGTTATCGGGTTTTCGCTTGAACCTCTGCATATATTTACATTTTTCTTGGCTTGGTTAAAAATTGGTCTTATTTTGATTGACGTTTAATATGAAATATGGTAAGTTAATATTTTAAGCAGCTTTTGTGAAGGAAGAAGGAACGTTATATTTATTAAGCTGTTATTTTAATTCAAAAATGGTGGTACTCTTACGTATACCTATAATAAATTATTAATTAACTTTTAGCTTATAAAGATTTAAGGTATTTCTTTCTTTTTAAAATTCGTGATAGAATTGACTTTTTAGTATTTTATTGAATATACTACGTGTTAATTGTCCAAACATTAGATTGGAACTAATATTTATTTAAAAATAAAAAAGACATCCAATAAGAAAGAAATAATGCTGGTAACTCCAATTAATTCTTGGATGCTCTCACTTTGAAATATACACTAAGCACTTGAAAAATTGCAGATAAAATTATGTTATAAAATTCAGGAAAGTATTGATAATTAAAAGCTTAGATCGCATTATAGATGGCTAGGAGATAAACCCTAATCTTTGATAGATTTAGATATAGATGCCTATCCAATGATCAGAATCTACCAACTGCTTATACCGAACTATTAAAATCTTCAACAGGTTGTTTTACAATTAAAATAGAACTAAAAAGAAATCATAGCTGCATTTTCACTGGAAGTAAATTTTGGCTATTTTTTGGAACGAGCTAGGTACTAAAATATAAGAAACTATATGGGTTATTACGACATAGCTTCAGTATCAACATATCTATAAGAGGTTGCAATATTTTATTGATTTCCTGTTAATATTCCCTTTTATTATTTATTATAAAGTTCTGACATAAAATTAAGTCTTACAACCAGCCTAAGTGTACAGCATAAAATTTTGCTAAATTGTGGTATTTTTTCATAAATAAATACAGATCAATCAAATCATAGCGACCCAAAAATTGTATGTCGAAATTATTACTATTAATATTAAAATATTTTTTTAAATACTGGATATTTATATTAATATTTTTTTTAATCGAAACTTGCTTTTTACAACCATACTTGTATTGTTGGACATTGTATTAAGTAAAGCCATAAAAAATATTGTTTATTATTGTTTATTGGAAACCTGTGTACGAATAAGTATATGTATTTTATTTGACACTTTATTGTCTCATAAATAATTTCTCAAATATTATACACATTTTTGTTCAAAATTTATTATTTTCATATTTGAATAATATTTTTCTTTGCTGTCAGTTAATGGAACTTATTAAGAAAATCACACGAAATTGTGCTCCTGTACAAATATCATAATTTTACAGGTATCTAAGCATAAACTAACAGTTATTAACACTATCAGACTCCGGAATTTCTTTACTGTTTACCGTAAACCAACCGTTAACCATTACTGTTCATTTGGTTCAGTTTAGCATATATGGGCTGTTTAAGAATGTACATTAAGAAATTGTATTTCTTGAACACTGAAATTTTGTTAAAACAATTATGCTGAAATAAAGAACATAATATTCATTCTGATCCAGAATGTAAATTTAATTATTTGCATTTGATAATTTTAAATAACAAATCTTATTTCTCTTTAATTGGCTATTTATTTTAGATTTTTCTTTATTCATTTTAAATGCATTTTTCATTTTGATACCAAGTATTTTTTCTAAATGTTTCGTTTCTATAGTCAATACGATAGAGCGCAATCTCATGATAACATTCACTACTGTTAATAGTTCAATTATTATAATGGATTGACCAACCTCTATAGCTACATATGTGCTGGCTCTATGATAGAAAAACACAATGATGCTATTGATATCTGAGTCTATATCTGAACATTATTATTTAATCATTGAACCAATATAAAAATAAAAGTCAATTTTAAATTTGAAATAATTAAAAATTATTTAGCGAATGCGCTGGAACTCTATCAGTGTCTAATGTGGATTGAAATAAAAAATGTGATAAATTAGAGCTAATAATATGCTATCAAACAAAAAACGTTAGGGACCTGTATAGCATTTTTATCTGTAAGTACTTTTAACAATTTAATAGGCTTCAATTTAACAACCTAAATTCATTAGTAACAGACTTTCCATAATTTTTCTTGCTTATTTTAACTTTTTGAATTTAAATTTGATTTGAATCTTATAGCCGCGCCATGAAGAATCATATAATTACGAAAATACACAATATACACTATGCTACGCTTGCAATGTAATGTACACTACGCACGGAAGCAGAAAGATTATCTAACAGGTAGGTAGGCCCTTTTGCTGTTATCCAGTGACAGAGTTAAATTGATTTTTCATCATTCGATTAGGATATCTTGGTATTTCCAAAGTGGTTTTATATTTATATATTATATTTATAATTATATTTGTAAAACATTCATCGCTTTCGTCAATTTGATTTTAATACTTTTAATAATTTCAATAATACACAAACAAGCTCATAAAGTGTAGCGATTATATCCTTCTTAAAATCTATGCCTAAGAAGTTGTTTTAAACTCCTACTTTGTTGACATTTTCGGCGCAACTTTACATGTAAATTTTTTGCTTATTTTAAATTAGTAAATCGCATGCTCTCGGCTATTTTTTCGTCCAAGTTTTCAATTACAATTATTTCTATTTTTTATTTGGTTACTTTAAAATATCCCTGAAATAGTAGAATGTTTAAAATTTTCAAGTTTTGTTTTAATAATTGTCACAAGAATAGCTGTCACAGTTATCAAACCAGCTTTTCTTCGTTATATTGTCACTTCCATAATGCCATAGTGGCTATTTTACCAAGAAGTTTAAATATGGAAGTTATAACGCATTTTAAATCGGACAATACATTTTTTAAAAACTAACAATTGTGATATTTGTGAGATTTACAATCAATTCATCTTAATTTTCTACAAAACATTGCATAAAGCCCTGTTACAAAATGTAATTTCAAGTTCAACTTCAAAAGACATATTTCATGAAAAATATTGATGTGTTTTGGACTTGTACAAAAACTATTTTAAATAGGAATATGAAAATTTAAGTGAAATATTATTATTGAAATTATGATATATTCAAAACTAAATATAATAAATATACAAGGTATTAAAGTAAAAATGTTTTTATGAAATTTGTGTAAAAATTATGATTATACATTTTATTAAATAATTTGTTACAAAACGTTAAAAGAGGCTTTTCAATCAATTTGCAAATAAAATTATTTACTTAAATTAGCAACTTGAAAAGTGTTATATGAAATTATAGTAGTTAGTTTTGTTCTTAAAAAAATGTGGGGCTTAAGCCATTTTCTTCGTAATTCAAATTATAAAATGACGTTTATTAGGGCAAACAATTTTACAGCATTTCTTCCAATATGCTTTTTTCATTTAGTTAGTGTTGAATATTTTTAAATAAAACACCTTCTATTTTGTTTAGTTACCTAGAAAGAGACGTCTTATATACTATAAAAATTTCCAAAATAATGTATTTTAAATTTTTTGCATTAAAATAAAATAGGTATGACCCAATCATGGTATACTTTGTGTAGAGTTTGTGAGGATTTCCGTGAGGATTTCCTAGGGTTCCTTCGATCAAAGCCATAATAAATCCAGTTTATAATTTTTATGGCATTGGAAAATTAAAAGTCGTTTCTATTTAGGGACCTATAAAATGCAGAAAGTTGTATTTAAAAATATTCAACAGTAAACAAGTGAAAAGGCGGTATTTTATTTCAGGTCTAACAGGAAGTGTTAGGTAGGCACAAGAAAGCCATTTCAAAGTGAACACTAAAAACCCTATCAAAGTGTCTGATTTAGTGTCGAAATTATAAGCTTATAAAATTATCAAGATATAATGAAACACCCTTTATATTCTAATCTATTCACCAATCACTAAATCACAGTTCACAATAAATACTTCATACCCGTTGACCAAATCACCCAATTTTCTACACTTTTAAGTCACAATTTTTTAGGCTCAAACCTATGTATCACTTATTACAAAAATCACCAAAACAAGACCACAGAAAAGAAAAATCCTCTTGAAATGTTTTAAGAACTTGACTTACCTACGCGTAATCCAGGAGTAGGTCAAATACACCCGTTGAGTTTATAACACTTTTAGTTCAAAGAACTCGGTCAAAGAAGAAGAGCTATGACCTGGTGTGACCGAAGGACGTGGAAATCGTTCACCAAATACTCGTCTTCCTTGTATCAGTTTTACTTCTTATACTGACAGTGACGTCACATACATTGGATCTACCACCACTTTACCGAAGTAGTTAACCGTAGTTAGCCAGTTCCGATTTTTTAATTTCAATTTTACACTGATTTGAAACTAGACATCCTCAGACGCTCAAAAAATATGTTCATTTTCTAAATTATCAAACTTAATTTAATTTTTTTTTGACTCAATCTGCATGTAGGAATTTGGGAATCTTTTTAAATAAGGTATCTAAATAAATATAAATATATTGATTTTTCATTAATTTTATCGCTTTGCCAGACAATTCCAACTAAATATATAATGCTGATCTAATCAATAAAAAAATAACCTATCGATTTAGCATACCGCAATATTGGAAGCCGTTTACAAGGGTATTATTAAATATTATACATAGTATAAATTGTCAAGTTATATTTTGGTGATGGTATATTTAGTTTTAAGACTGAATTGAATAGATCAGATATAATAAACATACATCGATTAGTTTTAAGAAGTTTTAAACTAAACTGAGTAGGCCAAACTACATTAAGTTGTGCCGTATGTTGGAAGTAAATTAAGAAACATTTGTCATCTAATAATTCTAATAAATCGTTAGATTGCAACGCTGAAATACCTGGAGTAAACTAACTAAGGATAGGGACATGTAAGTCGTTTTTATTAATTTTCAATGGTTTGGCTGCTACAGACATCTAAATTCAAAAAAATGTGATTTTCAGGTGGCTGTAGATCCTTCATTAAACATAATAGACATGAAGGGTGATACATCGTTGAAATTAGTTCGGCAAGAGGTTTATAAAAATGTAAAATCATACGGGGTATTCCATTTAAGAAAACATCACTTTGGTCTAGCACTGCGTTCCTGATGACCATGTATATTTGGGACTAATTTTAAAATGTGATTTTTAAAACTGGCTATACTTTCTGTAAAAACTTTTTTTCGTAACTTCAATAATAGTGGACTAATGGAGCTTGGTCACATTAATGCGTCACCCTGTATATATGTGTATATATGTGTATGTATATAAAAGCAAATTCTTTGCTGATCATTCTGTTCAATTATGAATGATTTATAAATTTATTGGGAATCTAGCATAAAATAAAAGTGTACTCCAAAACGATTTCAAACTCTTCGAAATTTTTATTTTCATCATGGGGGAATTTAGAAACTCAATCATAACTAATAGACCTTTATAACAAGAGGATTCTATCAATGATAGTTGTGAGATTTGTTCTGTATGGATGTTATTATAATACTAGTACATAATAAATGATCGCCCAAGAAACTTGAAAAAAGAAGAAAAAATTTAAATACTTAAAACTTTATAAATGAAATATGATACTAAAATTATACATGTCTTGATCATTTTATGACTTCTATATTTATATGTCAGGAAATAATATTGACGTTATAAAATGTTATGATGGTAAAACCGAATTCGTTATAATAGTACAGTAAAATTACTTATAGGTACATAATATAATTCAATATAATAAATATAAAATCTATAACACTGAAATATTCTTTATACTTGTTTACTAGTAAATAAGAATAACAATAAAGGACAAAAACTAATGCTTTAAAATATTATTATTGTCAAGAGATAATAGTTAAAAATATATTTAACTAAATTTAGATATTTATCTTCTAAAGCAGGAACTTACTTTGCCTCTATTGCAAAAGCTACACCAAGTCTCTGGACCATTCATAATTTCGAGTATGTAGCTGGTTGTAGAAAGTCTACTTTCAACATCGCCAGTAAAGTCTCAATCTGAATATTCAATTTATTTACATTCGTCTTAGCAACATATAGCAGCATATATATTTATACATATATAATTCCAATCATCTAAATTTATACTTAAGTTAATTAGCTATTTATTGGTTAAAATGTTAAATGAATTTCTTTATATGATTTGATTACAGAATATCTGTAATTTTATCTCGAAAAATATTTAATCCGACGAAATATCCAAACATACTAAGAGTTATATCAAAAGTCTTTTTTATTTCTCCCAATAATTCGTTTACTTTCCATACCTTCAGAAAATAATAATCCATCCTCCGTATAAATGACTATCAAGACTCTATTAGTATATAGAGGGTGCGGCATTAGTGCGTCGAAGTACGATATATCCGTTATTAAAGGAGATTTCAAAAAAAGTTATTTACAAAAAGTGTAAACAGTCTTGAGATTCACATTTTAAAATTAGTTCCAAATATACAGTGTAAAATCTCATCTGATTTTTAATCACTCTGTATCAAATATTTTTTAATGCCGTAGCATAGAACTTGAAAAGTTAGGACAGGAACATGTAACTCGATTTTATTGATTTTCAACGTTTTCGCTGCTACGTACAACTAAATTCAAAGCCATGTGATTTTCCGGTGACTGTAGATCCTTTATTAAACATAATAATAGAAGTATGATGCATCGTTGAAATTAGCTCGGCAAGATGTTATAAAAATGTTCCATTTAAAAAAACAAAATTTTTGTCTGGTACTGCGTTCCTTAACACACTGTATATATATAATATATAACTACATATGTATCATCGTTTATCATTATTGCTTTAAATGAAATCCAATTTTTTAAGAAAAAAACTGAATTTTGGATTTTAGCATCGTGGAACTTGTTTGAATCCATAAAGCGATTTTTTTAGGGTACCTGCACATTCTCGATTTTTAGTTGTACAAGAGTTTAGTTGTTGTTCTCAGCACTAATACAGGTTTAACGAGAATTTAAAATATAATAGGCGAAACCTTAAGGAGCGCGCAATAATGTGTCGTCCCCTCTCGACTGATCTAGAGATGCAAGTACGTTGTTAATATAGAATATTGAATGGAAGAATGTTCCCACCTCGATATATCCTTACTTCAAGATATTAGTAATACGTTCTCCGTCTTTTATAACGCGTTTTCTATCACTCCCATGGATTCGCGTATATCTTTATATTTATGTCAAATTTATATAAGTGCACTGTAAAACCGGACACCAATCCAATTGTTTAGTTAAAAGAAGTGGACAGACCCTTTTGATTATGTAGTCGTCCAATTCTCGTATAACTACTGCAGTACTACGGCTGCCTAAAACAGTGCCCACACAGCCAATTGTTTAGTCGTTCTCTGGAGTTACAAATACAATACAATCAAAATGATACTTCAAGAAGCAGAAATACGTTGAAAAAATTATTTCGCTAGTAGAAGCTCGTTCAGCGTTGAATATGAAAAATTTAATAGTGTAGAATATTATGATATTAACATTAAAAGAAACAATTATGAGAAGAAATATGTATACAAAATGTTCGAATATACTACTTTATATAGAATGTTCCCAGAATTGTCAATTTATTATGTCAAATCGTTTTTTCCTACCAATATACAGGGTTCATTCGTTTACCCAAAACATTTACTGGAAAATTTATATGTTACAACACCTCACACTTTTAATAAAAATATGTGTCATGTAACCTGATGAATCATAATATTGTGTTAGTTTGGAAAATATTTGGATCGTTTAATCGTTTAAGTTTATCATTTGGTACATGTTAATTAATCTAATTTGCCATGTTTTGTCTCAATATACCAAAGATTGTTGGAAACGTATTCTAAAAAAAACGTATTCTAAAAAAAGTAGTGGTGGAAATCGTTCAGATCCTACAATAATTGCCAAGACTGCATTTTTCACACTTCTACACTCTTTTCTACTCTTCTACACTTTTTTCTACTCTTCTTTACACTTATTTTTTCAACATTTAAACAACCATTGTTTATTTTCCAAGGGTCGCGGTGTTGTCGGCTTTAGTTATTTTTTGGTAAATAGTATTAGGGTAGAAGAAAAATAGTAATATATAACTTTATGTTGCAGCATTTTTCAATCAAACAAAATCATTTGTATGCTCAAATTGCCGATTTTTGCTCAACCAACCAGTTTAGTTGGACAGAAATCGTATCATTAGTCCTACTCCACCACAATCCAACGAAATGGTTTAGCAGTAACCCTTTGGTATTTTCATGTGCTCTTCATCAATATCTACGTATAAAAATGCGGCATTTCGTAGTTATATCTTGCAGATATTACCAGCAAATTAGAATGGAATATGGAGATTTAGATAGAAACTATATCGATGCAAAACCGTTTTTGGTTTTGGTCGACTTATATATATATATATATATATATATTATATAATATATAATATTTTTCTATGTTTCTTGAATTGCATATCTTTCAATATCTACGGACTCTTTTTTAAATATAGAACAATTTTTTACTTCTTCTGTTCTTGTAAATAGATTATCGATGCATTATAAAATGTTTGGCTTTGGTTTTAACCAGTTTGAAAAATCTTGTAAGTTGGAAGCATTTTTCAAGCATATAAAAAATTCTCCCCAGTCTTCCAATACATCGGTAATTTTTTAACAAGGTCTTCAAATAACTAAGGATTGCCCCGAGACGTTGGTAACTTCCATCGTAGTAACTAAATTTTATACAATATTTGAAAAAGTAATCATAGCATGAGAGTTAACCTGTCTAAGGTGTGGTGTTCTTCTGACTTTCTTGATAATATTGAAATTATAAATTAGGTCTTATGAATATCAGTTTAACTTTATCAATTATTTCATTTAGATTAGTGGAAGATGTTAACAATGACTCTAGATTTACCTCTAGAGACTTTTGAATCCTTACTAAATTCCTATCTGCTGTAAAATTACATTGTTCAATAGATCTTTCTGAAATAAATAGTATCCATTTCTCTGGACCTCCTGAAAATATGGGTAAATATTTTTCGTCTTTTTATCGATTTTCTTAACTTGTTAACAAATAACATTAACACTAAATACTGAATGGTACATAACTATTTATGTAGAAGAAATTAATAGAAGATGTCGCATCATTCTGCACCAGGACAATACAAGCTCTCACACAGCGCGATGAAGAATTAATGACCCATCCTCCCTACAGCTCTGATATAAATTCATACGACTTTCATAGATATTCAAAAATCAAAAATCAATAGCGTGGTCAAAGATACAGTTAATGCGTTTAAAAATCAATATTGAAAAAAATAATGACAACTGATTTATTCACCTAAAAAAAATGCATAGATTATCAAACAAAATATTTTGAACAGCACAGCATATTTTTATTGGCCTCTATCCCCAAATTAAAGTAGCATCCCTGCATGCGTTGTATAGGGTAATCTATTTGAAATAATAAATTTAGCTGCTATATTTTCGAACTAGACTTTATAGATGAGAAATTCTTAGCCAACGTCTGATGAAATCGGAAGATACTCAAAAAGTAAGTTCATACTAAAATTCACAAAATCTAAATGAACTGAAAGAATACAATCTAATAGAAATGGCACAAATAATAACGGAACTTAGTGACACTTTTATTTTTAAACATGTAGGTATTGTTTTTGTGCATTATAAATTAAGATATATTTAACTTTTGAGTATATCTTATTGGTTAGTTGGTAAGACGTCACTTTTTGGGGTTTTCTATTTATTTTATTATATCTACCGGTTACGTGGACTAGATAAGCTGAACTTGCTATCAATCCATAGCTTAATTAAGTTTAAAAAAACTAAACTGAGCTCAAGTACACATATAACCAATAACAATAATAAAATGAAAAATACTTTTTAATACTAGTACAATAATAGGCTATTTCTACAAGACATGTTACATGATAAAAAGTATCGTATTATTATACGCTTGAAGAAAAAATCTATTTAAATTTATTTCTTGTTCATATATTAAAATAAGGTGGATATCACTTTATTAAGTTGAAACATTATAAAATAATAAACTAGTACTTTCTTCGCTAATCATAAATCTATTTCATGCAGTTTATTGAAATATCTGCAAAATAATACTTTTTTTAAAATAGATCAAATGTATGCTTTACATATATAAACTGCTTTACTAATAAGTCCCAATGAAGCTCTTTGTTAGATGCAACAGTAAATTCCCTTAAAACAGATATGTAAACACTTGTTGTGAGAAACAGTTTTATTCGTTTATTTTAAAAATGTTAAAAAACAGGTTTTATTCTATTTGGGCCACCATACGCCGAGATTTATGTTTTAAAAGTGTAGGTCAGTAGAAATTGAAATCTGATTAAGAGTTGCCTTCAGGGTTTGACTTTCAAATATTGATTTATTATTTTTGACGTATGTTTATATATAAAGAGATAAGTAAAATGAAGAAGAAAGTTTTGAATATCCAATTTATTGCTATTCTTTAATTATCCATTATAAAAAAAGCTTTATTTTAAGTCAGAAAATATAAATAATATGTGGAATATATGTATTAACCACATTATATTTCTCTATATAAGAAACAAATAGAGTAACCCACAACACTTTCTAATACATCTTAAACCTTTATCACAAGATTAATTTGCATTATAAATTACAATGTTTTATTTACTTTAGTTAGAAAAAACTACTTTTCCTACCAAAAATGAACTAAGAACAGGCGTATTTTCCCCATCCGCGAGATTGTTAAATTAAAGAAAAAACCTTAATATTTATTATTATTAATTATTAATATTTATAATTGTTATTATTTTAAGTAGAATATTTAATACAAAATCATAAGTACACTTATCTTTATACATATTGATCGTATAATAACAAAAATTTATTGAATTAATCCTGATTACTTACGGTTATAATTTTTTTTACCGATATGGCAATGCGTAACGTGGAATAATGACTTAAAAATAAATAGCTTTTGAAGACTTGCTTTGTATTGAGAATAACCTGATATCTGCTTTGTTTCTGGCTACATTTAGTAGTTGAGTTTACCGCGCACAATTTACCTTGTGAAGACCCTTTTATGATGGACGGCGAAATGTTTATAAATATCTCAAAAATGACATGGTTGTCTGGAAGCAGTAATCCTTAGATTTCAACTTAATAATTCCGGTTGCTGGGCAATTTTTTTCTTGTCACCAGTTTTCGTAAAGATGGTAAGCTAATTCATATGTTTATATGATTTCTTAATTGACAGTAAATTGTTTACTACTTTATCTAAAACATTTTTGCCGAATGACAACATGAAATTATGGTGGTTTGTGAATCCGATTATTTTGAAAGCCAAAAAGAAAATGAAATAACAGAATTTATTCAAAGGAAGATATTGGTTAGTAAAGAAAAAGAATATATGTTATTAGAAAAAAAATCAACAACAAAACAATGAGATAAAAAGTAACGTTCACCTTAACAAATTAACAAACTAGGCTATCTGACCACCTCTCAAAAATATTCTTTTCGCATAAATCTGAAGATATATTACTTAATTGCAGAATAAAAGAGCTAAAGTAACCTTGAAAAAAAGCTTAACAAAAAAATATTTGCGTATTTAATTATTCACATAATAAATATAAGTGTTATCTTATTATTAAATAGTACTGTTAATTAAACCACCCGATAAGACAAGAGTCTTTAGACAAGACCAAGACTGCCCGATTTTTCTGGTCCGAGTCCATTGCGAAACCGTCTCCTATTTTTCAATTTTGATGATTGTAAATTTGTATAAATTTTGTATATAGCTTGGTTGATTTTACTTTGTACCCACGTTCTATAAACATTTTATTCTTAAACTTATTTCCTTTGAACTCTTAATTATTATTACAATATTATTCCAGCTTTATTTTTCTTCAATATTCAGTCAGTGCCAATTAACAAAAACGTTTAATAATATGTTAAAAAATAAAACCGCCTCAACCTTTATTCAGCCCCACTGCTGAAGAAGTACTAAAAAAAAGAACCATATTTACGCTACTTGAACTCTGCAAGTTAATAAATAATTTTCTCAAATGTGTTATGGGAAATTAGAAATTAACCTTGTGAAATTAAAAACAATTGTGGTAAATATATTGAAGTTTTGATTGTTTCTAACTCAATATCAGATAACTATTGTACAATTGTAGAAAAAATGTCTTTTTCACTTGTTAAGTATGTTTTAAATAGCCGATTATTGATGTACTTTGGAACAACTGGAAATCATATAAAAAAAAATTAAAAGAATGCTTTTTTAACTTTTGTTATTTAATTTCAATCAACTAAACTAGCACTTTTTCTTTTTTATATTAAGCGTATTTAAAAATTAATATAAGTATCAGTAAATATTGATGACAACATATATATTTTCTGAAAAATAGGGAATAAGCTTAATAAAAAAGTTCAGTAATGTGAATACAGTACCCGTTAAAATTAAAAAGTAAAAAGAAGTTTATAATAAATACAAGTGTGATTTTTATGTCAAATACTGAATCTTCTGATGAGCAAATATGCTGCAGGTGTTAATTTGTAACTCAGATTTCAAATGTTATTCTACTTTTTTCTAATCCTTTTATTGATTATTTTTTCATTAAAATAAATACTAAAATTCAGCATTATATGAATTAAGAAAGTGTTTTTGTTAAATATGTTACAATCTAATACTTTTTACAGCAATGCATTTAATTATAAGCAAACCTTTTAATTAATATAAGTTTCGATCAATAGGTCATAATCTGACCTCTCAAAATATTTTTAAAATATGATCCTGTAACTTTATAATAATTTCTTCTCTTATTTTATTATAAATAACTGAGATGTCTAGCATCAATGTCACATCATGTATATTATTATACTTTTATTTAAATGTTAAAATAAATTATTTTTTCTGAAATAACAGTACATTTATAAGTACATTAATGTATGCTATCGTAGAAAGAGAAAAACAGTAAACTGGAATCATAAATGTGTTCGTGGCTTGGTTTTTTAAGGTCAGTAGAACTGGTGTGTTCGAATAAAAATGCGTCTTAATTATTATGTCTTCTTAATCGAGTATAAAGAGACGATGAGAGTGCGGACGCTACCGGAATACCATTAAAAACTTTCTACTCTCATAGTCCATTCTTTGAATACTTGTTGGCACCAGGCCCGTATAATATTTTTTATTCGAAATCTTTTCATAAAATATTTCCTCGAAAAATTTTTACAAAGCCAGTGCCAGGCATCAAAAGTATATAGCTCCAATACAAAATGGATAATTGACACTGCAATAATATTAACCAAGCATTTTTACATCCTAAAACTTTTACTGTAACACTAACATGCAGATATTAGGGAGACAATCTTTAAGTAAGAATTTATCAAATTTATCATTGCTTTAATTTACAACTTAAATCAGTATCTTTAAAGAGCACTGAACAGGAAATATATAATAATAATTATTATTATTGAAAACTCCACACATTTTTGGATTAGCAGTTAAAACTTATTTAAAATATACCTACATACAATAATTTTGGAGGACAATAAATGAGAAAAAAGTAATTCAAATTTAAAATGATATAGTCAATATTTTAAGTGTGGTAAAACCTATAAAATCATTAGTTCAATATTTAAAACACTGTTAAATAATCACCTTTCCCTAAGCTACTATTTTGATAAAAATAAAATAATAAGTTGAGATTATATTAAACCGACAACCAGGCATTGCCGGAAAGAAACGCGTTTTTCACAGATTGTTGTATCGTTTGTACGAGAACCTTCTTTCACTACGTCATTTATTGTGACGTCATATAGTGTTTTAGGAATTTCGAGAATTATTGCTGTACGACAGTTGCCAGAATCATATTCAACCAAATAATATGAAAATGTTCAGTTCTTTTACTGCAATTAAAAAACAAACTGAAAATAATCCAGCAAATTTAATATGAGCACTTGCTCTTTCTCTATATAACTTGGCATAATTTAAAAAAAAAAAAGAGAAAATTAAATTTTATTAACGTGTTCAGCACACAAATTAACGTGAAACAATCAGAAATACTGGCCTGAAGTAAAATTTACCTGTAACTCTTTGACACATAAAACTTCATAACCGGAGTAGAGTTCATGCGTCGAACGATCCTTTTTCGCATGATTGATTGGTTAGAGGTTTAACATAACCTAAATGCCAGCCAATTAAATCTTTATAAGTAAAAATCGCTTATATACATAACTATTCGTCAAAGCTTTTTTTGTAGCTTTCAACTTAATGTGTTAAGAAACAGATAAACAGTGACGCACTGAAAGAAGGTTGTTGTATGAACTAGACACTATTTATCCGCTAAATTGTAATTTTTTCCAATCAATTTGTTACTATCAGACACATTCTTCCAAAGTATGATCTATATATGCCTTTATCCTACTCTATGGTAATGCATGATTTTAGTTGACAATAATAGTATATTATGTTAATAGTAGTAGAAAGATAACATTATATGCTGAGCCCAATGTGTTGCAAAACAAATTATCAGTCTTCTACTCCGAGTGACATCCATTATTATTTCTTCAAGAGTTAAAATCAAAAAATAAGTATAACAAATATTATAGAAATATTTCCTATCTAGCCAAATAAAAATAAATAACGGAATAAATAGACTAGGCTGTTAATTTAATTGTCAGATGAGAAATGACAAGTAATGTTTTGTGTTCTATGAAATGTTTTGTTTTGAAGAGTTGCATTAACGATTTGAAAATAAAATAAGATTTAAATAAATAAAAATATTATTACGATATATTTATTAAATTTGCAGTTTTGTAAAGTGAAAAATACTGAACACTAAATATCAAAATGACAGTTCTAATAAATCAGGGTTACCTAGATCTCTTTTGTTTAATACATTACTATGGTTACTTTTTTGTACTAGTAATAGAACTAATACTTTTTTGTATTAGTACAATAATCGGCTATTTCTATAAAAGGCGTTACATGATATAATGTACCGTATTATTATACGCTTGAAGAAAAAATAATTTAAATAACAATAAGTACAAAAAGTAAAACTAAACTTGTGTATTTAGATTGGAGATTGAAAATAGACAGCCAAGTCTAGATAAAAAAAAGAAATGACGAAAGTTAAGAGGTAGGGCAAACGGCTGAATTGGAAATGATACGTGAATTAAAAAATGTCACAATTGATATTAAAATCGCATACCCATTTCGGCTATTTTGTATAAATTTGCTCATTTTTGAACTATTTAGAAAGTCTGGATTGGCTTATTTTTTTAAAACCTTTTCCAAAAAACACCGAAGTGTAAAGTGTTAATTATGTTTTGTAATTGATTGTACTCGTATACTAAACAAACCTTTTATTCTATTCAGGTTTAAGTTATCTAGAAATTAAAATTTTAGTATTTTATTTGATTTCTTCTTTTTATTGAGAGCAAAAAGGCAAGAAAGAAAGAATGAAGGTCGACCTCATATCTTTCTCTCTTCAGAAACGAAAGCTGAGACTCTCTTTATATCCAGAATTGGACTTACAATATATAAAAATCTCAATATTTCTTTAGGCTTAATATATTTTAGTTTTAATAATTTTTTTGAAACGATAACTCATTACAAAAATGAAACATTGTAAATATTTTTTTTTGCTTTCCTTCCGATACGTATCCCAAAACAAGAGACGCAAGTAGCAGTAATAATAAGAAATCATAAAACCACTTTCGATAAGTGTGATATAACAGAGATGAAAACAAACAGTGGTATTAAAAATATGTCAAAAGTCAAACCAATATTCAAATGTACCGATGATGAATACAGATGGCAAAATTTGCGAAGCAGTGACAAAAAAAATTTTTGATTCTATGTTCTAAAACATTTTTGTACTAGTAATGCAATTGTTTATGTGATTTACACCATTACTTTTTGATGATTGTTTTATAATACATATATAAAATTATACAGTGTGTACGAATAAAAACTCCCGGGCCGGATATTTTGGAGTTATTTTAATTCGGTAAAAACCAGTTTCCAGAACACTAATAGAATAAAAATTGGTTTTAAATATGTATATATGTAGGTTGTGCTGTTGTGCAGAATTTTTAAATACAAACATCTTACTAACCCATATTTTTATACATGGTTTGAAACAATACTGCTTTCATAATGGTATCGACTATTATGGCATGTATTTTTTTTGAAAATTTGAAAGAAAAAACACTTTACATTTCTGATTTTGATGAGTTCATCTCTACAAACTTGTAGTAATATATATCCATTAATACTGCAACACTGACATAGATTTTATTATGAAGGTCGGCCATGTCATCTATTGGTATTTGGTAAACCGTATTTTTTAAATAACGAGCGGGCCACCTGAGTACCCCTCTATTGTCAATCCATCTTATGTGGGCCTGCTCTATCTTGGTGCAATTATATCGTGTCTAACTGAATTGTACATTCTGTTACAATCCTGGTAAATCATAATTAGCAAAAATTGCAGGTAATATGCACCAGTTTAATTTTCATGATACTGGTGTACACCAACAATAAAACCATTTATACCATACATTTAGGCCAAATCTAGTCTGGAATCTAGTTTATCTTATACACTTAGAATTTTTTTGAAAACAGTACCAACAGTTTTGCTTAGTTACAACTGGATTATTGTGGAACCTGGATTCAATACTTCACATAATTTGTTTTAAAAAATTAGAACTTTTCTCTAAAATAATGGAGAGTTTTGTTCAGCTTATTACCCCTATCTTCAGTGATGCCGTAAATAAACTTTGTAAGGAAAACATTTATTCTCATATAAAATCCTCTGACAAGTAGAAACAGAAATAAGAAGTGACCATTATTTTCTATCTTTTGTAAAACTATAGCAATATTTTCATCCGTTATCGTTCTTTTTCGTCATGCTGTGTGCGGTTTTTAAGTTTCTCTAATTATCTAAAGCGGCATATAAACTTATAAATATTTTGTGATCAGACAAAGGTCTATGTGGAAAATATACTCCATATACACGTAGATTTTGAGTTAAAAGATGAAATCTACAAGCCATCAACTTGGCCAAAGTCAGTGGCATACAAAAGGTTTGATTTCCGTTGATATAAGCAGTATGATAGACGTCCTGAGGATTTTTAAATAAAGCACCTAATAATAAAACTGAACAAAAGATAGACATACAAAATATTTCAAATATAACAATTATTCGTCAAAATATTCAATCCATTGGAAATTGTGTAAATAGGTTATAGGATTTTTTAAAAAACTTTCCTGAATGTATATTTGTTGTGTTACTGAATAGAATATATATAGAAAATAGAATAAATAACATCTTAAGATTGAAAAACGAGTTTATAAAACGGTAATGTCAAACTTGGTTAAGAAGATGAAGGAGTTCCTGAAAAATTGTGAAAGAGAGAAATATTTTAAAAAGAATTTTCGAGGGAATAAAGGAGGAAGGTCTATGGAGAAGAAAAATAAATTCAGAAATATACGGACTATACAAATAACCTAAAATAATTGATGTAATTAGATCGCAAAGATTAAGGAGGTTGGGACATATCACAAGGAAGTCCAATGAGGAAATTGTAAAACAAGCTTCAAATAATAGAGCATCAGATAATAGAGGAAGTGGTAGACCGAGGCAAACACCTCGGCGTCAGAGAGTCAGGAAAAATTTTATATGACGCATTGAACTTTTAAAATAACACATACTGGCTTCAAGTAACAGCTGTGGAAAATTTCTGATACATACAATCTCAAGAAGTACATACACATGGTCTACATCTCGGCGCCAACAGGCCTGAGCAAGTCTGGGTCGGTTATTAAACTCTCATCAAAATATTTAAAAATTATTTAATAAATGAATTTTGTTGTTTGTTTAGAAAACCATCCAGCATTTTGCAATTGAATACTGTCTTTATCGATTACAGATATGGAGGGTAGCAGGAAGAAGACTCTTTTTAAACCAAATATTTTATTTTAAAACTGCGAACTTTTCTAAGCCCTTCACTTCCAAGGCTAGGCAAAATGCTAGACGAAAGTAATAGATGTCAGACATCTTATTTTAAATTTGCTTTATTTCTTCATTGTTACAAAATATACACCGAGCAATTCATTCTAAGAATCGTAAGTGTTTTCTGGAGTTATATCCGAATAAAAAGTTCACTATTTTCCAACTTAACACAAAGATCAAATTTAGTATGCTAAATTAAATAAGAACTGTTCTGAATCAGAAATAGGTAAAACAACACAACTATTAAAAAATCGCGTATACAAATATGAGTATGAATGTAAGGAAAAAAATTAAAATAAAATAATCAAACAGCTTTAGCTCACTTTAACTTCTCAATGAATCATGACTTTGATTTCAATAACCGTGCTATCTTAGATCGGTAATATAACTAGTTGAATTAAATTTTCTAGAAATGATTCATATTCAACTTAACCAAACAATTAATTTTAGAGCGGATGTTCCAAACTTGGGTGACGGTTACTCCCATCTTTTCAACATGTACCGCAAAAACAAATTTAATCCAGATAAAAACCAAAAATTATATTTAATGGAATTTAGGCATCAATGATAGCTGGTTCTGCATTGAATAATGTCTCGTAGTTTGATGTAAATGAAAATTAGATGAGTAGATTCAGTTTTCCTGCTCTTGGAATTATAAAAAGCAATTTAAAAAAATTCGATATACCGGATGTTGTTTTTTGAAAAGCCGAATTTTTAAATTTTTTGTTAAGCCGGTCCTGAATTTTCTTTTTGGTAATACTTTGATAGACTTTTGGGTAAAACACTTTCCATTCATAGTTTAAATCTATCATGGTCCATTTCCTCATTATAATCCCCAGTTTTTTTCAATGTAAACAATAATAATCCCCCTTCCATGAATCCATTTTAGTTCCCAATATGGGCGATTATAAAACGGCCTCCTTTACCTGGAGTATCATTGCGGCCGACCAAAAGCCCTTCATTAAATGTTTTTCTGGCTGTTAAGATGGTCTTATACCTCCATACTATTGTAACAGAATGACCTGCGTTTACCCATGTTTCGTACAGATAGTAAATAGACTTGCCCTCCTGCCAAAATTTATTTATTTGGTTAATATATTGTCTTCGCCATAATATTATATCAGGTCGATCAATAAAGAAATAATTTTTTCGTGTTTGAATTCCATTTTCTTAAGAATGCACCATAATGTTGTTCGTCCAATGGGTGTCGTTTTTTTGTATGAGCAGTACGCATGATTGCACTTAATTAACCTTCATCTAGTTTGTCAAACGTAGAATTCCTTTCTCGGTGTTTTCGTAGTGAATTGGCTCAACCAGTGGTCTCCATTCCGGAAATTATTTGCCACGTTTTCCGTTCCGAAATTCCTGTATCATGAGCAGATAATTTGATACTCTGGGTTTTTGATTTGCCTTCGGTAACATATTTTTGATAATCTTTATACAACATTTGCTTCTGTCCCACATGAACAATTTTATCACGAATGTTTTTTTTCCACTGTTTGTTGACGATATAAGAACGTTGACATCTTGACATTTTGAAGATCCATTTCAATTTACTAATAAAAAATAAGTTCATAGAAATTCGTACACAATAACGTAATTTAAAAAAATACTTACATCAAATATATACAAACTGGCAACCATTTACTGTCAGTGCTGAATAGCGAATATCACGCCACCAAACGGAGGCAATATTTTATAGTGTGCAACGGGCTTGTTTTTAAGCCAGTCACAGCGCCAGATTTGTAACACCTGTATTCTCCACAATGCATACTTAACTCGAACGCACTGTAGTTCATTACAACGCGTTTTCTTATTTTTGATTTCAACTAACCACCTTTCTCAGGTCTATGTTTATACTTTAACCCCATTCCAAGTTTTGTTTTACTTTCATAATATTTGTAACCAATCAGGCTGCAGCTTTTTGTCCTAATCTGGCGTCTCTACGTGTAACTCTTTCCCAAGCTTTATCTTCTAACATTTTATCAGCTCTATGTCTACCTGCGAGCTGCTTGCTTTGAGAATATGCTATATCGAGGTCGCGGCAAGACGCGTTTAATTTATTTATACCGTTATCTCCGCTTTGTAATCTTTTGATGAAATCTGTACCAATATACAATAGGAAAAACCAGGTAAATCCAATTCAAACGGAAGTTTATTAGTGAATTTAATAAACCTCTTTCACGTTACTGTAACTACCACGAGAATCTTTCAAAGGTACTCTTTTAAAAAAAACCGCTGTCACCAGTGTCATAACTGTAAGGTCCCCAGATTAATATATTTAATAAAATCGGTCACCTCTCTCACTAGTGTAATAACTGTGTGTGTTCAAGAGTAATATTTTTATAAAATTGTTATCAATTGTAATGATTTTTATATTCAAAAATTATTAATATAGTCGGAGCTTACCGTATAATCTCCCAAAATCATCAATCAAATGAGAGCTTCTTCTGACTATATATAAGAACTTTTTGAGCGGTCAAAATTTTGGCAATTGGTTGGCAGTTGTATTTTTGGTTTTCGCACTAATAATTATAACGCCAAAAACCCCAAAAAAATGACAATGACTTAATTAATGCCATCTACCATCGCCGGGTCTACTTAACAATCTAAAGCAGTGAGAGAAACCTCTATTAAAAAAATTACTTCCTAATTTCAACAAGGAAAGCTATGTTACCGAGTTTACTTCAGATTATTTCAATGATTGACTGCTTTTGCAGGAGTGGTCAGTTAAGGTCAAAGTCAAAATCAAGATCGAGGTCAAGGTCATAGTCAAGATCAAAGTCAAGGTTAAGACGAAGATCAACAGTTTTCTACAAACAGGATTGAAGATATAAATATCCACCACAGTTTTTCAGTACAAGTTCTACTATGGAAGCTACAAACAGTGACGATCAAATTTCGGATGAAGTTGAATCGGGCAGTCGATTACCGGATTATAAACACTACGAGGTTTTTTATTTTAAAATGAGGGAGTTTGTACTAAATTTACCAAAACAAATAACATTGTTTAGAATGTTTCAGTGATAAAGTTCAGTTGTTTGTTGGAAATTATGAATCCGAACAGAGATCTCAACATTTTACTGGAGCAGTGAGATTTCCGAAGGATAAATATCGATATTGCGGAGAATGTGAGGGACCTCTTTTCATAGAGTGCTTATCAAAATTTTGCATACTTTTCAATAGTAAGAAGTAAAATGCACCACCTGTGTAGCTTAATTATATATACATTTTAGATATGCTTTTAATTGTTTTTATATAAGGAATTTATTGAAATAAGAATAATTTTACAAAAGGATTTGTTATTAAAAACTATCATAAATAATGAAATAATTTCAATTAATAATTCTAAACTTTTTAACCTTTCAAGTCGAAGGTAAAAAGGTCAAAGTGAAGGTTAAGGTTAATTTCATAGTCAAACATCAAGTGGAGGAGTAACAAATAGTGGGGAGATTTAGTTTAAGCATAGTTAAGAAGAGAGAAGATCACAGAATCAGTATTCTACTTAAATACATCTGAAAAATAGATCTTGAAAGAACTAATAAAAGTAAACCAGCGTGAATTGGGTGGTGCAGATTACTCTATAGTCTAAGGCGAGAAAAGTTTGGCAAATGGGAAAGTAACATCACTCTTCAAATTTGTAAAATGAATTGTTCCAGATAATCATAATTTTAAAAATAAAAAATACTTAAACTGAATATATCTTTTATTATTGCTATTACTTTTCCTATTTAAAAGATATGAATACATTCTAGATAGTTAGTTGATAATGGGTTTTATTGAGGTGTTTATAAATTTAGTACCAGATACTCCACCTGAAGCTGATCGATAGATAAAGGGTTTACAAACATGTGAGATCTGTAAGGAGAGGTCAATACAAGTATTATTTTTCCCATGCAATCATAGGGTTTGTTGTGTAGAATGTGGAATGATTAAAGTATTGTACTGTATGTCATATAAAACTAGAAGCAACTGTTAGAGATTTTTTCGAACAAAGAATGTGTAACAGTCAAATGTTATCATTGGACATAGTGTGTGTAGGGGATATGTAAGATTCTGTTCAATATGTTGTGGAAATTAAATAAAGTTCTTTTATTTAAACAAAAGTTTTATTTAATAACTTTAGGTTATTCATGTAATTAGACATATTAAGTCTCATGATTTAAAAGTCAACGTTAAGGTCCAGGTCGAGGTCAAGGCCAACGTTAAAGTTAATATTATCTAAAAATAGTAGGGGAAGATATATTTATAGAGACGTATAGAACTCATTGAACGCAAACCATGTCTTCTACTATTAGTGAATATACAGCAATTCAAAACATAAAAGTTGAAGATGGTGAAGGTGAACATCCGATCACATCAGGATGAGATATTACAACACTATTAGAAACATATAATCGACATCTCAAGGATCTCAGACTAGTACCACTATCAGTAAGGAGACCTATATCATTAAAAGTAATCCCACCTTATCAATAATCCACTTCAAGTATCATCTGTATATAACCAAGTATAAAGAAGATCAATTTCACTATCTACAAAATATGGCGAGACTATCCATCCCAAGTAAAGGTACTCGATTTAAAATCTGTAATTGAAGATTTGGCAAAAACTTATAAAGATGATAACATATAAATGGGAGCATAAAGCAATCTATGGTAGAAACAGACGAGACTCCATGAATGTACGGAAAAAGCTAATCTCTATGAAAAAACATCTTCAGCTTGTAATGACTATCTGGAGGATGAACTTCCATCTCTTATGTCTACTTATTATTTTAGACAACTTAAATTTAAATGCACAATTGAAAATTTCCAAATGCCTACCAAACTATTTGAAGAATGTCAACTATGTGGAAGAAGAAGATGATACAGATGAAGACATGGAACCAAAAGAGTTGGATACTTTATCATATGAAGAAGCTGAAAAATTAATAACTCAGACAAGTCCATTGTAAATATTGTAAAATAAAAACACATACTAGTAAAAATGTAGTTTTACTTCATTAAAAAATTATTATACAAAAAATAAACATTTGCTAAAGCACAAATACACTTGTCCTTTGTATGGTAAAAATATGCAGGATCTATCATTTGCAGTTTGGGTGACTCATCAAATCCAAACACACGAGTTTGGAAAACTTTAAATAATTTGCCTTTTCTAATCCTTTCACATAATAATATAATAATATAATATAATATAATATAATATTTATTCAATTAAATACAATAATTACAAATATTACAATAGTTGATTTATAAAAAAACATAGCTAATCACAGAAGTAGTGTAATCATCTACTTGTACGTGATTAGGATCACAAAACGAACCGGTATCTCTCCCCATTTGTACCTATTTACATAATATACTAAAGATAAAAACAGAAATAGGAATACATTTTGTGTATCTGCTCCTTAAGGAAAAAAGAAAATATAGACATATATTTATAAACTAACACTAATAAAGATAAAATACAAATACCAAAAAATTGATAGATAAAAGTGTAGAGATATCAGATATGAAACGAAAAGACGAAAAACAGTCAAATAAAAGAAATTTACTATAAGAATAAAAGTATACTTTAAAAGAAGATTGAGTAGGTAAATATTTTGAGGTAGATTAAGGTTATTGTGAGTAGTCCTAATTGGGGGTAAAAGTCGCAATCGAGTAGATTTTCGGTTAAAGCCAGGTAAAATAGTAACTTCCTTTTAATAGGCATGTATATTTTTTTATACACTGATAATAATAAAAAATAAAAATAAATAACTAAAATTTTTTTTTATTTTTTTTATTTTTTTAGTTACTAGGTACTTTGATTTATAAGATTACTGACAAATTTTCCATTTTGTTGAAGAAACCAGATGTGTTTTTTTTAATAGGTTTAAAAACATTATCTTTTAGGTCGTGTGGTAATATGACATATATCCTAGGTGCTAGCTAGATAATTGCAACATCTTTCGTAATATCTTCGTAAATTTTAGTGATGGAGTGGTGTAAAGCCGGAATCCCATTGAATACAGTAATGGTTATGCATTATCCAAGTGCTTTGTTTATACAATTCCGGTGACAGCATTCTCAAAGGAAATGGTGGTTTAAACACGTAGTGACATTTTTGAGAACCATTATAAGCAGCAATTTCCTTAACGACAAATTTATTATTTTCAATTTTGAAATATTGTACGTCCATCACTAATTGCATATTTTTACATTATAAAACTGCTTTATCATTTGTTGATATCGTTGATAATAATCAATATCAGCTTTAAGTTTATATAAATTTTGAAGATACAATATTAACCTCTCTTGATAAGTCAACATAATTAGAAGAGTTACGTTGCTACTAGAAATGTATATCACAAACAATGATTATGCGTAATTAACCTCTCCCACAATCAAGGTTAAATCTGGAAATATGCCTCAGATTAACTGAAGGAGATTGCAAATAGACATTTAGATTAAAGAATGAGCATGCTCGAACGTGTCTAACTATTTTCCTAAGAGGATTGTACATAAATGTAAAATGAGGCGATAAGCAGAAACATTTTTAAACCGTCTTTAGGAAACAGGCTGGATTCTGAAGTAACTTACTTCCATTTTCATTGAGTGAGAGATAATTTTTCAGGGTAGATGCTAAGCCAACACCTCTAACTGAATCAATTATTACATCATTCATTTCATATCTTATTTTCCTAAAGAGATATACCATTATTTATAAACTGAATTTTTGTTGGTAGCTTACTTTGATCTGTTAAGAATTTTACTTCTAAATAGAGTTAACTATTACATGGAAGAGCTTACGCATCAATATCTTGAATGGCAATTCTAATTTCATCATTATAGATAACAGCAGTTAAGGTATGCGCTTGATAGGTATGAAATTGATAATCCTCAATAGTTATGTCTGCAAACGGTTGTCTATTTACGTTTAGAAGATCCATTGCAAACTTTAAATCCAAGAGTTTCTAAGAATTGAGATTTTGCGATGTTAACTGATTAGCGGTTCTCAAAACACTGGTACCCTTGGTGTTACATGCTCTTTTATAATCATGATAGGTGAAACGTGGAAACAACTGTAATGTAACCCACCTGCCAAAAACCGGCCATTTTGTTATTTTATTATATATTTACATATTACCCATTCTTTAGTATTATGATGTCTAGGGAGGACTCTACACGTTGTGTTATTACTGAATAGTTCTTAGATTGTACTGCTCGTAGTGATGTTTGGAAGGTGACGAGGTAAAATAAAACAAGTAATCCATATCTAACATTTATTTCAAGAACCGGAGAATTTAATATGAAAACCAGAAGTAAAATTAACTAATAAAATATTGCCAAATGTTAGACATGACTGGTTCGATGCAATAGATCACGAAATTAAAGGGGAAAGAACCAGAAAGAAAACCCCTGTTAATTTAGACCAAAAACATAATTGAAAGATAAAACAAACATAAATACATAAAGTTCCAAGTAAATGTGTGAAAACAGATAAATACGTTCAATAAACCACATAAAATCAAATGAAAGATCAAATAAATCAAATAAATCAAATAAATCAAATAAATCAAATAAATCAAATAAATCAAATAAATCAAATCAAATAAATCAAATAAATCAAATAAATCAAATAAATCAAATAAATCAAATAAATCAAATAAATCAAATAAATCAAATAAATCAAATAAATCAAATAGCAAAGATCGACTCAAAGAAAAAAGACAGCTCAATGTTTCCCGTAAACCAGATTCATTTATAGATTGAACGATACGCCGTTAAGTAATAAAGCGGAGGATCGCCTTTAAATATCAACAATTTTCGCACAAAACTGAAGAATAGTTAATATGGAGTGTAGAACGGTAACAGGGGAGTATACACTTGACTACCTGCCTAAGTTGAGGTCCTACTTTATTCTAGAGGTGAAATCTGGTAGGTTAATGAACACCTATACCCTATGTCACCCCTAGCCACGGAAATATTCATATTCAAAAGCAAAAATAAGGAAAAATATTAATAGCATTCAACAAGGCCCTTATCCACAATATTCAAGACTATCCTCTTAATTAACGAAAAATAAATTAATATTTAGCAATCATTGTTTCTATGTCTCTATCTTTGTGTAAATCGAATAGATTGCAAATGATGTATTTAATGAAAAGGAGAACATAAAACATGCAA
This sequence comes from Hermaeophaga mercurialis, assembly GCA_951812935.1. NCBI lineage: Eukaryota > Metazoa > Arthropoda > Insecta > Coleoptera > Chrysomelidae > Hermaeophaga > Hermaeophaga mercurialis. Next base: position 3,105,521 of record OX638366.1, on the reverse strand, counting down.
TAACAAAGGAAAAAAAAATTAAGTGCATATGATAGAAATAATAGATATAAATACCCAAAAAAAATAATATTTACATATTTAAATTTGTGACACAACACTCTTTTTTAAAAAACCCACCTTTCTTCTGTAAGATCTACCACTAATCTCCTCGATATACAACCTGCTCTCGTTTTCCAGACTTTTTACGTTATCGAACCCAAAGGGGCGTGAGAATTTTAAAACAAGAGATAACTCGGTCGAATATGGGCCCTTTTACAACCAAACCATTATTCAATTTTTCTAAGATGTAAGTGAATAATAATTGTATCGTTAATGAAATTTATTATCTCGTCTGATTGATCAAATCCCCGACCTCGTTAACTGCACCACCTTATTTGGCTTCCATTGCTAAATTATTACGTTTTTGTTCCTCCAATTTCTGTCAGTTAGTTTTAGGATCGTTGACAGCTTTGGCCATTCCAGCTGCACCACCCCCCGACAGCTCCTAAGGCTCCTAGCAAGAGTGTCGGTGTTGGAATAACACGTTTTTTATTTAACCCCATTCCCCGTTTTTTCAACTGTTTTCTCTTTAGACCCATTCCCATCCTTCGTTTACCCTTCATTGCAGTAGTAACGAACCAAGTGGCTGCTTTTTCACCAAACTTTGCGTCCTTTGACTTAACTCGCTCCCAAGCTTTATTTTCTAAAACTTTATCAAAAGGAATAACCAGTTAAATGGAGTTTAACTGGAAGTTTATTAATTAGAGTATTAACTAAACCACGTCCTTTCACCTTTAGCTGTGGCATTATTCTAAACCTTTATATTGGTGTACACACCAAAAAGAATTATCCTAATGGATGTGGCAAAACCAATGTCATGCTTTCATTCATAAAACGCCCCAACGGTTTAAGATTTGGAAATGTTTACATATGTTCTAAAAGTTTACATCAAGCAAAATATAAATTCTTATGAAATTTCTTCAATATATTAAAGAGATTCTACTTTGTAGCCTTCATGGTCACATATTTTGAAACATGGAGCAATATTCAAGTCACGTGATATACTGACTGCTACATATTTTAAGCTTGATTTTGTTAAATAAAATAGCTTTTCACCCAAGTAAGTGTCTTGTATCATATTCTATAAAAACATAAAAATGTCATGTTAAACTGTAATACCCCCAAGGTCGTATGAATTTTGTATTAAATATCTTTTATCGTTTGTCGAGTTTAAGCCAATTTTGATTTGTTGTATACTGTAGGCGTTGTGAGCAAAAGAACGAATTGAAGATAAAAAAAAGTGTTATCTGTATGTGTATTTAAACAGTCAATATAATCGTAAAATGTAATTTTAGTTTGGAGTACTATATTTTTTACTCCTTTGTGACTTTTTCACTAATTTTTAAATTGCAACCTTATGTTTTTTTTTATTCAGTTTGAAATATTTATAATAATAATAATAATAATTTTTATTGTTCCTATAATGTACAATAACTAAATATACAGTTATAAAACATTTTGTTTGTTGGACAAGCACTCAAAATCCCTACTTGCCTAGGCAGCATTGCCTGTGTGCAGTCGGGGTTGAGGCTTCTCCGACGATATAATGTGTACCTAAAATTTCTTAATAAAGTAATTATAAAAGAAAAATAAATATGTCAACCTACCTAACCTAACCTAAGCTCGCGTACTTAAATATGCAAATTTTAAAAAAAAAATTAAAAAAGAATTACAAAATTATAGGATATATGTTGAGGATTGATACCAGAAATGTGTTTTTATTATTATTATAAAAAAATGAAAATATATTTAATATTAAAACCAGGGAGAAAGGAAACCGTGGAGGAGTTATTTCCATGTAGTCTTAATATTTATAGATTATTAGTAAATTCTGTATCAAGTAAAGTTTAATATTCTTATAAAAATATTACTGGTGTACTGGAAAAATTTCTTTAATTCAATTTTGAAATTTTTAATTTAATTATATTTTTAAGATCAAGTGGGATGGAGTTATATAGTTTGGGGGCAAAGAATAGGAAAGTTCTTTGCGTGATGGCTTTTTTAAATGTTTGAAAGTAGAAATTATCTTTAACTGTCGATCTTGTAAAACAGGTATTGTTTAGTTTATATCTATTTTTGTGGTTATGAACTCTGACTATGCACTGAAAAGCACAAGTTAAATTTAAATTCAAAATATTCGTTTCGCTATATAGGTGTTCTGAGGGATATAGTTTATTTTTTTTAAATATAATTTTAATAAGTGTATTTTGAGTGATCTGGAGTTCGTTTAAGTTGCTATTGAAAGCACCGCCCCATATTAATATGTCGTATCTTATAAAAGATTCAATAAGCGAGAGATAAAGAATTATTAAATTTTTTCTTGATAATACTTCCCTTAAAATATAAAACCTATGTATAAGTGTTCTTAATCGTTTATTGACATTTGTTATATGTTCTGTCCACCGTATATGCTGATCTACGACAATACCTAAATATTTCATGGAATATACTTTATCTAATACTGGACATAAGCAATTGTTTACATTAGTGCATTTTAATTCGTGCAGTTTTAATTGAAAATCAGGTGGTGGCTGAGTTGAAATTGTGGGGGTGAAAGCTATAAACTTAGTTTTCTTTACATTTAAGGTAACCAAATTTGTAGTTTATTTAAGTCTCTTTCTGCTGCAATTTTTAGGGCATTCCAATCTGTCCCGGTAAGCAACAGTGCTGTGTCGTCGGCATAACATATAAGACTGGATGCGAGGTTTTGTATCTTAGCTATGCTATTTATATATATTAGGAATAGTATAGGACCTAGCACTGTTCCCTGTGGGACTCCTGTTTTAACCTTTAAATTTGTGCTTAGTTCGTTATCTATTTTTACTATTTGCATTCTATTTTCAAGGTAGTTTTGAAGGAGATGTAGAGCTGAACCCCGGATTCTATAATGTTCTAGCTTTTCCATTAAAATTGCATGTGAGACGGTATCAAAAGCCTTGGCGAGATCAAGGAAAATCACTCGTTTAAGGATTTTACTATTTCGGCCAGAAAATCAGCTATGGCATTTTCAGTATTAGAGCCCTGAATAAAACCATATTGTTTATCTGTGATTACATCGTGAATGTTAAAGAAATTTATGATTCTATGTTTTAAGGCCTGTTCAAATATCTTGGCAAAATTATTTATGACAGATATAGGCCTATAGTTACTAAATTTTTGAGTTAAAGATATTTATCTGGAGCAGTCTTGTGAATTCGCCGTAGTAATTTCGCGAAAAGTCATGACATAGAGTCCAATTTTAAGAAATTTACGTGAGTTTCAACTCTTTGCCGTCGAGAACCTCCCTTTTGGAATCTACTGTAGTTAAAAACTTATATCTAGTAGTAAATTTAAGAGAAATGGAAAATAACCCTATAAATGTTTCGATGTTAAAGCTTCATATTGATATGATACCTCTTTATGATGGAGTTGAAAGTTATTTAACTAAATTTATTAATAGTTGTGACAGTAAATGATCAAACAATTCAAAATTATATTATCAAAGTAATTCAGTCAAAATTAATAGACAAAGCAAATCTAGTAGTCGGTTTACGAAATGAATTAGATTCATGGAATAGCATTCAAACCCAGACAAAATAATCAACCTGATTTTATATCGGGAGAATTGTATCAAACTAACAATGTAGATTTTGAAAACCCATTCGAAAATTCTTTCAATTCAGGCAACTACGAGTTTGAAAATCACGTGTCGAATAATCAATCAGATTTCGAAAATAATCAAACTGCCCCAAATTCTAATAATAATGAACTTATTAAAGATAGAAATTTTTTGGAAAAACGGCCCGCCGGAACACAAAACTAAAATGAAATTTTCTCAAATTCATATTCAACAGATTTGCCATATATTACTATACAAAACCCGCCTTTAAAACTTCTCATGAATACAGGTAGTATGTCCAGTATGTTAAGCTTAGGTATTGTTGAAAAATATTTCCCAGAAAGTATTTACAATGACCCTACTTTAATAATAACTGCTATAGACAACACACTCAACATAAAGCTAAGATTCCCACTTTCGCTGAATTTAATTCTAGTGTTACTTAAATTTCATAGTTCCACAACCATTTTGATGGATTATTAGGTTTAAATGAACACGCAATATAAAATTTTCTGTAGATTTAAGAAATAATTAATGTATTAAAAAATAAAATAACAGAAATTTCTATTTTATATAAAATAAATAGAGCAAACTATAATATATCGGTCGATGTCCACGTGGTAGTCGCGTTACCAGTACCGGTCCGTCACCTGGACGGTGAGATAATTGTACCAAAGATGAAATGTAATGAACTCTACTTTTCAGAAACTTTGACTTTATCACATAACGGCGTCGCAAAGACCGAAATAATAAGCAATACTGATAAACGAATTACAATTATGTTAACACAACCTATTAAAGTTTTTCCTATTACAGAGTGGCACAAAAAGAATTTTAAATTTTTTGACGGGAAATATTTTAGAAAATTTTAATAATAAATAAGCCTTTAGATTCGGATATCAAGAATTTAATTTAGGAAATCATTTAAATTCGGAGGAAAAACGAGAAATATTCTTAGATTTTTTAAAATTATTTTTGAATTGAAAATTCTATTTTTCAATATTGAAATAAAAATTATTTAAAAATTCTATTTTTCAATATTTAAAAATTCTATTTTTCAATATTGAAACATGACTTTCGGAAACGAAACTAAATTAAACACCAAGGATTCTTAGATTTTTTTAAATTATTTTTGAATTGAAAATTCTATTTTTCAATATTGAAATAAAAATTTTTAAAATTATTTTTGAATTGAAAATTATATTTTTCAATATTGAAACCTGACTTTCGGAAACGAAACTAAATTAAACACCAAGGATTCTTAGATTTTTTAAAATTATTTTTGAATTGTAAATTCTATTTTTCAATATTGAAATAAAAATTATTTAAAAATTCTATTTTTCAATATTGAAACATGACTTTCGGAAACGAAACTAAATTAAACACCAAGGATTCTTAGATTTTTTTAAATTATTTTTGAATTGAAAATTCTATTTTTCAATATTGAAATAAAAATTATTTGAAAATTCTATTTTTCAATATTGAAATAAAAATTATTTGAAAATTCTATTTTTCAATATTGAAATAAAAATTATTTGAAAATTCTATTTTTCAATATTGAAACCTGACTTTCGGAAACGAAACTAAATTAAACACCAAGGAATTTTTTTTTTTAATATTTATTATCTAATATATAAATATAAATTTAAAAATCTCTTATACCTTATTTCTAACTATATACTTCTAAAATCTAAACCCCTCAACACTATCACCTAGTAATTTATACTCTTGAACCGCACTATTTTTTTTAATTTTAGATGTCGATAGTCTTTTATTTAGTTCACACAACTCCACCTTGATTCGCTCTATTTCGGAATTAACCTTTTTGATATCATCTAACCTTCTAGCATGTTTTTCAAACAGGTTCAATCCTTTGATTATTTTTTTTCTAATTACGACCCTATGATCCTCATTATCATCATCCTTTACCTTCCGTTTCTTTGTGGAGGGGATAATGGTGGTTGCTGTAGTATTAACGATGGGGGTGATAGTGACGGTGTTGATGACGTTGGTGTTAGCAGAGGCAGTACCAGCGGAGGCGATACCAGCGGAGGCGGTACCAGCGGTGGTAGTAGCGCTCATAATTAATTCCTGAGGAGTATTTTCAAAGGCTAAAAATTGATCAAGATCTGACAAATCTGTCAGATTGATTTGGACTAACTGAAAAATAAAAAAAAACGGTAAGAATAACAAAACAACTTCAGTTTACAAAAATATTCAAAGTTAAATATTCTTATAGTACAATAATTAAAAAAAATCGTTATATTTAAATTTGATTACTTATACTAATAAAAATAATATAAAACACTTACGTTAGGCGTTGTCAGGAACTCATTTAAATCTAACTCATCTTGATTAAATACAGGAGGAGAAGATTTCTTCTTTGTTTTTTTTTTCGTTTTCGTTTTTTGCTTCAATTCCGATGCAGGCTGCACCACAACATCGGAGTGTACAATTACTTTATTAGCGGAGGACATTGTTTAAGACTAATTGATTTATTTTTTAAACTTGATTTATAAGATAAGAAATTCGAAAAGAAAATTTGATAATTTTATCAAGATCAAGGAATATTTTTAAAATAGCAAAGTGGAGGAAACTACAATCTACTTGATATCAAAAAAGATTTTTACAAAAATTATTTTTAATTAGCAAAAAGTGATATGTGTAGATAACTACAATAAACTGTTTAAAGTGTAGGCGGACCATTAATTAATATTATCGCAAAAATTATTTATAACTATCCAAAATAAAAAAAAATTTCAGGATCTGTTTGATAACAATTAATCCAATGTACTACGCGTATGCGAATAAATTATATTTATATCATAACGCGACTAGAGCTCTTAATTTAATAGCTGAAAGTATCATCAAGTGTTGAAAAAGTGAGTAATTTTTTTTTTCACAATCTTTGCAAAAACTAGAACAATAGAACAATAAGAAATTTTCAACACTTTTTACTATAGATGGGTTTAATATCTATCGACGGATTTGAGTACGTGCTATACCCACTGACTCCTGAAGAGGAGTTGGCCCCCGAAGCTCCTTCTGAGGGCAAATGGGTATTTATAGGAGATAGATGGGTGACGTATGAGAACGAGGAGGATGATGATCATTACTGGTGATATTTATGTATGTTCTTTTAAATTCATAAATGTTCTTAAATATATATATATATATATATATATATTTACATGAAAATATTTTTGTTATAGGTCACCAGTAAATTTAATAAATTATTTTTTTAAATTATTGTGTTTTATTTTTAAATAGAAACAATAAGGAAACAAATATTTTTTTATTAGACAGCTTTAAAAAACAGTTTTATATTTTAAGTATTTTAACAAACATTTTTACATTCTTCTTTCTCATCATCTGAGGCTTAATATAAAACATCTGATAAAAATTTCTTAATTCTTGACATCTAGCTGCGCATTGTTTAAAAGTCTAATAAAAGTATGTAAACATATCTTCTTTTCTAAATATAAAGATATTATTTAATAAATATGTGAGATGATCTATTTTAATATTTAAAAATAAATCATTTTATACACTCATTTTTTATTTTTATCTATAAAAACCCTCAACAAGTGTTATTATTTAGTATTGAAATGTCTTCAGAAGAGTTAAATCAAAAACTTGAGGAGTTCGGAAAAAATGTTGGAGATTTAAAGAGCAAAATATTGGGATTTGAAGAAAAATTGAAAACATTTAAGGCTTTTGATAAACTACAAATATTAAAGAAAACTGTGCGTTTCATTAAACCAACAAGTGTAACTCAAATTAAAAATTACAATGGGAATGATAAAGATAGCAGTAAAGATACTTATATTCTACGGAATAGTATATTTGAATATTCTCAAATACGTGATTAGTTTCCGTCTTCATCATCATCAAAATTCAACATCTATTGCATATGGAACCTCTGATGTACATAACAACATAAAAATTGGTGAAGCGAATGTGAATTTAACTACCACTATCAGAAGAGATGATGCTGAGGAACAATTACGAACTAACGAAATTAACTAGACATTTGCTGTATCATGTTTATCATTATCTGCCATGTGTATTCTATTGTTAAAAATTTTATATAAATGTATACAAAGAAAATTTAAATCTTCATGTATGATTGTAATAAATGAATAAAAATATACAGGATGTTTCAATAAAACTCTATATATCGATAAAATTTATTTTAGAAAATTGTTTTACATTTTTTTTTAGTTAGGTATTATAATATTACTCAACCAGTAAGATAGCTTATCGACGTTCCTTTTAGTACACATAACTTTCTTGTTGTTTATGTGATTAAGACAGTCCACTATGGAGGGTTGAAACTTGCCTGAACTGTAGGCAGATCCATCATACTTTGTAATATCCCGTATATCAGGGAAAATATCTAGTTCTGTACATTTCTGTCTCAGAAAATTTGCTTTTTGCTCACCTCTTACGTAAATGATATTAGCGTTATAGAACAGATATTTTTCTAATATAACATTTACTTCAGAATAGTCAATGTAACCGGAGTAATAACTTATTCCGTGATGAAATCTCTCCAAATAACTAATGGACTTTCGATCTTTAGCATTCAGATGAACGTTGGATGGAGGTTTGAATAGAAAGTCATTTTGTTCTTTTCCAATCTGAATGGTGACTTCTTTTGGATAGAATTGTCCGGCAATATTGAAAGCTTGTATATCAACTAATGCAATTTTCATTGTTGATGTTGTTGTCACTGAGACTAGTAGAAGTTAAACTGATATTTGTAGATTATGTTTCTAAATATATGTTTTTATGATTCTAGTGTGTGTAATAGACTATTAAACAGTCACGATTGATAATACAGTAAGTTCTTGTAATCAAATTAAATTTTTTACAATTTCACTTAGCGTATAATATTCCATTAAACAATCATGAATGATTATACAGTAAGCTCTTGTATCTTTGGGAAAGCCCTCGGCAGCTTCAATATCAAGTTTTACGTCAACAGTAGATGACTTCAAGGATTCCTCCTGCTTACTGCAATCGATTATAAATAGTGCATGTGTTTTAAAGTCTTCATATTTCAAAAGCGGATGCTTCTCTGAATTTCTAGAATAACTAGAATAAAATGTTGCGTAGTCATTGTAAGTTGTTACATAATCGTTTTTCTTAAAGTCACGTTGCATTCGTTCGTTAGGCCAATATTCTCCGTTTAGAGATAGTCTTATGCTGGATAATTTAACATTATCGAATTCAGTTGGATCGGCCTTTAGGTTGTTACGTTTATTGGTCTGGAAGCATACAATAACGTAACGAGGCCGTTCTAGTGAAGCACTGGTTTTAACAGCCCAAATTTCTCTTCTAGATCCGCTAGTAATTGCAGGCATCTCATGAAGTTCCCATTTTCTAAATGGTATAAATATTGGTATATCACTTTTAATTTGTTCCATAAGCTTGATTTTAATATGATCACTGGGATAGATGTGGGTGACTATAAGTTCCATGCTATCAATTTCAATTGTTGCCGTAGTATTACTATTGGCATTTTCCGTTATAATTAGACAATCATTATCGTTTCGAGCACGAGTTAATCTTATTGTTTGACGACCGCACGTAATCATTTGATAATCATTGAATACATTAAATATATGTTTCAATGGTATCAATAAACTAAACGATTTCGTGGTAGCATCAAAGTATGGCTTATTAGGATAGTTCCATCCTGCGATATTCATGAAACTTGAATCCTCCATACGATAGTTGGTTAATGCTCGAATTGAACTAACAATCCCGGGATCTCGAACTGCTTCGATCTCTCTCGCACTTTCAATGTATGAACATGAATCGAAAAGAAAAGCTCCATAGTTATTGGTTAAAGTTACATTTCCAGCACCGGTAACTTCAATCTTTCCTTTTACATGTATCATACTTTCGCACATCAAGAAGAATGAGTCCACTTGATTGATACTAAATTCAACAACATCGCTAGGGTTAAATGATTTAATGTAAGGTGTGTACGTACGACGTTCTACTTTTCTTGTAGCCTCATCAAGCGATGGTTTGCGATAAACTCTGTATATATCAGGGATATTTACATTTGCGAAAGCTCGCTGATAAGAACGTTTAGAAGTCATGCCGGTCGAATGTCTAGTTAAACAATGATGAAACTGAGAAAGGTTGAATCCTTTTAATATGCTTTAAGGTATATCCAAGAGATTGTAGAAACAATTGATTTTATTTGGTAAGTTGTTGTTGTTTCTGTTTCGGTAGAGAATATTGTCTATGATTCAAACATAAACCCATTATCGTTCCTGAAGTTCCAACTGTAAAATACTTTCCTCACCCCGGAAATTTACAGGTCTATTATTTTGATCGAGTGCCAATATTGTAATGTTAACGATTTCGTTTGTTGTACTAACAGGCAAGTATGTTGGATTGTTCGGACGTTCAATTATACTAAATCCAGGATCTGATGTGATTGGAAACTCGTATACCGTATGGGTACGTCTATCGCGATAGAAGGCCCCCTCAGTAATGTTTGAGTCAAAATGTATGTTGGCCACCTTTATAATGTTTACAGGCAAATCTGAAGAGTGTACAATACCGGGTTGTAACACTTTCTCGGAAAATCCTAATACTTTACCGAGACTATCATCCGGTTTGAATGATATACCATGTAATTTACTAAATATTTAACATTGAAGCGTATTATTATTGGGTTTTAGAGAAAATTGAGTATCATCAATACCGTACAATTGTACTAGTGACTTCTGCAAACACGATTCAATATCGGTAATTTCATAGCAGCCTGTGGGAATACTCAAAGTTTTGAGTTGCTTCTCATCATTATTCTCATAATAGTAAAATGTTTCACCATCAATATTCGGTATGGAATTATACGAACTAAATGATAGTACACCAAGATAATAATTTTTATCAGGCTTCAAAACTATCGGTATTTGAGGTGTGAATGAGAACACATGATTCGTGCTCGTTAAAGTCAATAGTTGAGACATGACTGATGAAATTTTAGGATAAAGGGATTATTTAAACATTTGATATTTATTTTTAATGTTTATTTAAATAAAGTATTACAGAATATACATTTTGATTCCATGTTTCCGCATACATCACACCACTCATGGCGTCCATATTGACATGGTAAATAGGGTTGAAATTCTTTTCTATATTTCTCGGGGATTTGATACCAAATGACACCAGTAATATTTCGCATCAATAGTTTAATAATATTTTTCAGATCTTCCACCTCTTTCGTAGAGGAATTGTAAGCAAAGATGTCCGCAATTGATTTGATCATAGTTTTGATACTGATCATTGTTGTAGAAAATGCGTACACCTTTTCCCAAATATCTAACGAGTTCTCTTGGTGGCTTCAAGTTACCAAATGAATCAAAATATTCAACATCTTCATTTATTTTTCTAAAAGCGACCCAGTACGTACCTTCGTTATCTGATATATCTAAATTTAAAATAGCGCATTCTCGACGTTTTGCCTGTTCTCGAGGTAAAGCATCACGCATAAAAACACCGCGAAAATGTGATATTTTTAGACGTTTGACATATCGAATTAAATCTGTATTGGTTAATGCTCGTTTGGGTAGCTTTATCGGAAGTTTTTTTTTTGTTTATTTAAATATAGACCAAATCCTCGGGCAGTCTTCCGCAAGTATAGTCCTTTACCTATGGATTCCATAGATTTATTATGTCGTTGATCCTCTTCGAGTTTTTTTTGAGCGTTCTTTATATTACTAACAGTGTTAATAATCGCACTTGCTCCACCGGCCAACGAACCTAGTGCCCCAAGAACTCCTAAGATTGGTAGTAGGGGTAAAAATCCACCAGATTTTGTATCAAAAGGTATTATTCGGGGAATTTTTACTCGTTTCTTTCCACCAACCTTCTTTATAGCCATTCTAGCTGCTTTTATTACATTCGATACAGTTTTTTTTAGAGTAGAAGCAGGTTTAAAGTTTTTCCTCGTTTTCTGAATAATATCACGATTGAAAAAGATAGGATTCTTTTGACATTTACCAAGTTTCCGTTTAGTCTTCTATCCACCACGTTTTTTTCTTTTTCGTTTAGTAATGCATGATGCGCTTGTTTCACTGTGTCCCATACCAAGTTTTTGTTTGGCTTTCATTCCCGTGGTCACAAGCCAAGCTACAGTTTTTTCTCCAAACGATGCGTCCTTTGATTTAACACGTTCCCAAGCGGCGTTCTCGAGAATAGCATCTGCTTTGTGTCTCTCCTCTAAAGATTTGTGCTTTGCGTATGCAATATCATGTTGTCTACAAGCCGCATCCAAAGGATTAATGCCTTGATCACCGCGTGCCAATCTCTTTTCTAATCTAGTACCAGGTCCAGCAAACTGATACCCCGGGAAGTGCAATTCAAAAGGCAGGTTATTGATGATCGTATTCAGTACTCCTTCACCTTGGTAAGTCAACATTGGAAATACTTTCTGGACACATCATACACTTATATTTATACATTATTTGTAATGAAAAAATGTCATAAGATGAAGATTGTTCAACAAAAGCGGACGCTACCTATCGAAAATTTAGACTTTGCGTCATCAACAACTGTTCATAGTAAACATGGTGAATTATTGCCACATTCATTTCGATCAATCATCTGTGGACCTAGCGGATGTGGAAAAACAAACGCATTATTATCGTTATTATTCCACCCGAATGGTGCTAGATTTAAAAACGTTTACGTATACTCAAAGTCGTTATACCAACCAAAGTATCAGTTGTTGGTCGATGTTTTGAAAAGAGTAAAAGGAGTTGGTTATTTTCCCTTTAAAGACAATGAAGATGTTATAAGTCCAAACGATGCTAAACCAAATTCCATATTTGTATTAGATGATGTTTCTTGTGATGGACAGCAAAAAATTCGAGAATATTATGCGATGGGTAGACATAAAGATATTGATGTAGTGTATCTCTGTCAAACATATTCTAAAATACCAAAACAACTTATACGCGACAACTGTAACCTAATTCTGTTGTTCAAACAAGATGAAATGAACTTGAAGCATATATTTGATGAGCATGTATCACCCGACATGACTTTTGATCAATTCAAAAAGATGTGTTCTCACTGCTGGAATGAAAATTATGGAACGTTGGTTATAGCAAAATCCTTTGACTTAACCAAAGGCAGGTATAGGTTGGGCTTCTCAGCGTTTATAATAATGTAAATAAAATGCATTCAATCATTAAGCATCAAGATGTCTTCCAGTGCACGTAAGAAAAAAATTATTGCGTTAACTCGATCCATCAGAAAGAAATATTTAGCATTAAAATTAGATCGATCTGAACAGGATGACTCTGTTAAAAAGTTGTTTAAACCAATAGCAGAACCTCTACAGGAAATTGTTAAAGCTTCAAAGACAACGAGCGAAAAATTTCTAAAAAACATTAAAAAAGAACCAAAAAAAGAAGAAGAGGGGGGCGAAGAAGAAAGTATTGAAAATTATGATGTTGTTGATGAAGATGTCGAGCCACCTAATACTCTAAGAAAGAGTGATTATCCAGAGATGATGCAACCTTACTTAGAGAAAGATAATAAGATTGATAACGTATATGGGCCAATTTTTAGTCAATTCAATTGGCTTCTCGGTGGTAAAGATATTGCTTTTGATAAAACTGGATTAATAAGGACGGAGGGGTATGAAGTAGAAGGAACTCCCGGTTTATATGAATTAATTTTTAACAGAAATCCTAAAAACTACGCATCTAAGGATTTAATTCCCTATAAGAAAATTTTAGAATTGACTGATGCACACAGGTCAAGTTCGGGAAACATTAAATATAGTAAGGGGAATAAATACAACAAAATTATTAAACCAATGTTCAACAAATCATCAAAAGGCGGTGAATATCATTTGACTTACAATGATAATCCTATAGAATACGTATATTGGGACAATATTAATGAGCTTTATGAACACTTAAAGCTTCTAGTTGCTTCCAAACATGCTAGAAATACATCTCATGATAATGAAATTATAGCTATAATTAATGAACTTCGTGAAGCCGACATTATAATTTAATGTATAAATATAGTTTCCCCTCATTTTCATCATGGGTCGCGACAAATTTGGACGTGCTTCCAAAAGAGCTGCTACAGTAGTTAAAACCATAACAACTTTAGCTACAACTCATACTGCTGATGGTCACGTTGACATACGCAATTTGAAAATCTGTAATCTAAGGGATCCGGAGGTTAATGGTGATGCCGTGAACAAGCAGTATGTGGATAAGCAAGTTTTCAAGTTGAATGATGAGGTTCAATTTACAAATACTAAACTAATCGAGAAGTGTCAAGATCATAGTGAACGACTATTATTTTTGGATTCTCAAATAGCAAAACTGATAAAAATAACGGAAAATATTAAAAAAGCTCAAATTGTGAATGAGAATAAATTTACCAAGTTTGTTAATGAATTTTCAGATCTACAAAAGTTACAAGACCAGAGAATTAGCGATTTAGCTAAAAAATTACTTTAATTATTAATGACTTGTATGTAGATTTATAAATAAAATTTTTTACACAAATAATTGTCGTATTCTTAAGAAAAAGTATCAGTCTCTCTTGAATCGTGAAGCATGAAGTTACTATTTTTTTCAGCACTATTGTGTGTGACCAGCACACACAATACAATTGAAATATTTAATTTTTTACAAAAATATGGTTATATCAATTCAATAAGTACTCTTATGGACTTGCCTACAAGTTTAACGACTTTTCAAGGACGATATAATTTAACTGCAGATGGTACTTTAAACAATGAAACATTAGAACTTTTTTCAAGGCCTAGATGTCAACACCCTGAAAACGAGTATCGAGTTTTAAGTAAATGGAATGATACTAATCTTAGATGGTATTTGCCTAGAACAGGTTTGGGCAAAAAATATTTTGAATACCTATCAGTGGTACGAAATGCTTTCCAAATATGGCAAAACGCCTCAACTTTGAAATTTGAAATGGTAAACATAATACACCGCATACCCAATATTACGATATCTTTTGAGAAAAGAAATCATCAATATGAGGGAAATTGTTATGGGAAAAATTAAATGTGTCCATACGCATTTGATGGTCCAGGTAGAGTACTTGGTCACAGTTTCTTTCCTAACTCTGAGAGAACATGTATCGAAATTCATTTGGATGCGGAAGAAAGTTGGTATACAGGCTTCGATAAAACTCCTCAAGGATCATATAACCTGCTAATGATATTAACTCATGAAATAGGACATGCTTTGGGAATAAGTCATAGTGATGATAAATCGGCAGTTATGTTTCCTTGGTATCAAAATAATGTTATAAATTTATCTGAAGATGATAAAATGGCTTTGGTAGCTCTTTATGGAAATCGATTTCATTACGCTAAAATACCTCATTTCACCATCAATACTACTACTACTACTAATACTACTACTACTGCAACACCTAACACAATTCTTAGAAGAAACTTAGAAGGTAACATAGACATTCAGAATATGAGAACTAGTAATTTAAGAGAACCTGTCATCGATACAGATGCCGCAACTAAAAGATATGTTGATGAAACTTTTTTCAAAGCAAATCAACAATTCAAAATTCTATCTGCCGAAGAATTAAGACAATTTAGAAACAAAATCAGCACTGATATCAGACAAATAAGGGAGCATGATAATCTTTTGTCACTTCTAAAAGCTAAACTAGAGAACATAGTGGAAAAAAAAAGTAGTTTGCAAAGAGCCATCCTTACAAATGTTGAAAAAATAAATGCTGATGTACGAACCAATTCGGACCTTCTGAAGTTGCAAGACAGTCGGATTAGCGATTTATCAAAAAAATTATATGCACATAATTAAGAGTAAGATAAAAAGTTAAAGCTGATCATGAAATTCTTTAATCGGTAACATGACGTCGAATAAAAAGATTCAAATAGTTAATGAACTTCACAAGCCTGCACGAAGAAATTACTCTAGACGTAGGACAATTATTAAGGGTTTGAATGACTTATGGCAAATGGATCTAGCCGAAATGCGATCCTACTCGCATGAAAATAAAGGTTTCAAAATGATTATGGTGGTTGTAGATTGTTTCTCGAAATTCATGTGGACGCGACCGTTAAAGACGAAAACGGGGTCTGAAATTACCAAAGCTGTTGCGGATATCTTAAAACTTTCCAAAAAACATCCAGTTAATCTTCAAACAGATCAATGGACGGAATTCTTCAATTCTTCATTTCAAACATAAAATTAATCACTACAATACGTTTAGCGTGAAAAAGGCAGCTATTGCGGAACGATCGATACGAACGTTAAAGTCTAAACTCTATAAATATTTTTCTTTAAACGGCACTTACAATTGGATTGATGTGCTGATAAAATTTACCAAAGAGTATAACAATAGCAAGCATAGAACGACTGGTTATAAACCTTCTCAAGTCAACAAGTCTAATGAAAAAATAATTATGAAGCAAGCATTCAGTCATCTGATAGTTGCCGGTACCCGAAAATTCAATGTTGGAGACATTGTTCGAATTAGCAAGAGCAAACATATATTTGAGAAAGGTTATACACCGAATTGGACTACTGAATTATTTAAAATTAATAAAGTCAAAATAACCAAACCCGTTACATATCTACTCGAAGATATGGAAGGTGTGTCAATTAAAGGTGGTTTTTATGAGGAAGAATTACAAAAAACAGTAAATCCTGATTTCTATTTAATAGAAAAAGTTTTAAAAAGAAAAGGAAAAAATTACTATGTGAAATGGTTGGGGTTTCCTAGTCAATATAACAGTTGGATTAGTAATTATGATATGGAGTGATCTGATCATTATCAGGTTTCAAATTCTGAAAGTATAAAAGCTTTACATCTTAGATATACAATAGTCAGTTATTAAATATATCTTCATAAAGTAGTAGTACTAACGTATGTGAAACATGACAGCAGACAGTGAAAGTAGTGGTTATCTATCTAGTGACACGGTTGAAGATTATGGTGATATCAACCTGTTTTTACAAAATATGGCGGAAACAGTTAGATGTGAACAGTACTATCTATTACACATGTTATTTCCATTAACAAATACAATAGTCGAATGTGGTTTAAGTCCGGCCAGTGGATTTTTACCTATCATTATTTTAAAACAACAACAATCAGCATCAGCAATCATGAAGTTTACAACAAGTGAGTGGACCATCCTGAGAGATTTACTGGTGGAAGCAACAGAGAAATTTTTTATAGAAAATGTCTCTGAACCATTGACACCATTAAAATGTGGAGATTTTATTGAAATTTCTTATTTTATTCAGGATGGAATAAAACAATTGAAGATTTTCAATCAACTAAAGTACATTATTCTCGATCAAGCTGATGTAAATGAAATATTAACAGCTGATTTAGCATTACTAATTCCACGAGTTTCTATGTTATTTAATTTAAATTTTTATAATTATTATTGTAATGTAATGTATTTAATTAAATTATGGTTAAATAACAATAGAACTATGCTATCTATTGATGAAATTATACTTGGATTTTGTGATGTTTCAAATCATAGTCTACTGAGTAATGCTTTAAGAGAATATTTTTACTATTATAAAAATAATGTGTATTATGATTTAATAAAATAAAAACATGAATTTTTTTTTTGTTATTTTTATTTTATACTTATAGATACATATATAATGTAATACATTTTTTGTTTTATAGTTCTGAATATTAAATTAAAATGTCTGAAAAATTCATATCAATTTGACGATAAACTATAGTGACCCCATGGCAAAGTATCATTTGAGCCATCAATTATACACCTCTTATCATCAAACGGACTTAATCCTATTTTTAGCTGCCTGATGCTAAACACAGCATGAGCAAATGATCGAATTGTGGATTGACTAATTTCTTTTTCTTTTTTATCTCTCAAACTTTCATCATAGTCATCATAAGTAATTTCATTTTTAAGAACACATTTCTTAACACCTTTTGATTTTTTAATAACATGACTATCTTGAACTTTATACGAATACATTTTTGATCTTAATCCAATAAAGTGTGTCATGATTTTACCGTTACATTCATCTTTCATAAGACCCGGAACTTTTTTATTACAAAGTGGTAAATTATAAGGATTATCTTTATAATAATCACTTGTATCAAATTTATTAATATCTACCTTAATGATATCATTGTACAAATCATCACATATGATTTCTATCACGAAACTATCTGTGTCAGTATACATTATTTTACATCTATCTATTCCCAATTTTGGTAACATATAATTATAATAAAAATCATACATACATGTTTTAGAGATATCCAAAATGGCCATTCCAATGTATAAAGGTTTGTTAAACACTATTTCCGATTTACGTAACTCAATAGCCATTAAATCATCATCAAAAATAGTTCGATTTTGGAAATTTGGACTAGCGATTAAATTTTTTGCTCCATATCTCCCATCCCAACGATTAACTAATTTTACGATTCTATGTTTTCGTACATTTTCCATTGTTTTACCGTAAATTGAATTAATTTTCAATTTAAAATGATCTTTTGCAAATTTTGTAGTAGCTTCAGCTCGGAATTTTGTATTTAAATCAATATAAGGCTTAAGCCATGCGGATTGATTAAACTGTAAAACGCGATGAATTTTGGTTATAATTAAACCGTGAGCTATTGCTTGCTTTAAATTTCGATAATGAATGACATATTCTTTTTTATCATATAGTGTAGTTAATAATTTTGAAAACTTTGATCCGTTAGGTTTTAGATGCTCACAGCAAAATGGAAAATCTCGATGTAAATCATGTAGTTCCTGAGGATACGCCAAGTCAACTTCAAGGATATATTCTAGATGATAGTCATCAGGAATATTTGTTATATCTATATTTGTGTTAACCCATTTAAAATCTCCATATGGAAGCGGTTCAGACATTGCCCATCCGTATAAATTATTAACATCAGAGTAAAATAAATATTTACTTGGTTTTGATTCATCATACGTTAGCATATATTTATTATTAGCTTCAGAGAATCGATTGGAACACTGACTGATCCCACCGCGTATTCCTCTCTCGATGAACATTAAAATGTCAACATCATGGATTATTTCTAATTCGCATCTCAAAAACAATAACATACAATCAAAGGAATATCCTGGTATGGTAATATACCAAGCAGGATCTAGTTGACTTGTATTACGTCCTATATCTCTAATGTTTTCAAATACATCGGACAGTAACAAAATGTCTGTTTTCAAATACAAATCTGCATATTCACCCAAGTTTTGTATATTAAATTGCATCCAAACAGTTCTTGCATGATTATACTTTTCCTCGGTAATGTGTTCATCATTTAATTTATTGTAAAACTTATCTCGATCGGGTAAACGTGTTTCATCAAGTTTGATCCAGTTATCAATATAGTCATAACAAAATATTCCTTTTCGTGTTATCAATTTAAATTGTTCATCAGATAAATTTCTAAACTCATGTTTTAAATTTCTCAAATCTTTTACATCTAAAGTTGATACTAGAGTATCAAGTGATGTATTCATAAATCTAAATGAATCAATAAAACGAAATTTAATATCGCTATTTGAAATATGGTGTGTGAATGAGATATATTTTTCCTTGTTTATCGGTAACAAACTAATTTTACCTAATTTAGCAAGATCTTTTATTATGAAATGACTATCATAACCACTTAAGTTGTGAAAAATAATTGGAACAACGAACTGTTTTTTAAAATTAAGATTACAATTTTGGTGAGCGAAACCTCTGAATTCCCCCGTAAAATGATCATGATCTTTTACAATTGTTTCTGTAATCATAAATGGTTTTTCACAAATGTGACAGACTTTAGCAAGTAACGATGTATCATGATGATGATTCATGGGAACTACATTTCTTAATATGTTCTCAATATCATATGCAACGCTAGTCTTTCGCGAACCAGTTCATACAATCGATACCTCGATAACTATTAAAATATGATAAATTATCATCATATCCACACTTGACATAATATCCTGCGCTAAAAGCAATATGTTTTTGATATTTAACCGTCTTACTCCCTAAATTTACATTCAACGGTTCTAACATTGATTCAAAATCAGCATATATTACGAATGGAGTCTTTTGTTTGTAAACGAAATTTTTAAATTTGATTGATTTCTCAGGAGAGAATGAAATTTTAGTCATTGATATTTTCACATATAACTAAATGCTTTTCAAGGCTATCTTTACTCTGAAAATAGTTTAAACACCTTTCACAAAAAAACTTCTTAGCTTCATGTTTATTCAAACTTGAAGATAGTAATCTAGATAAACTTTTTATCCAACAAAAATGATATTTTACATCAATCTGCTCATTATCATCTGGATCAGGAGCATCATAAGCGTTTAGTTTAGGAAAATAGGGCTTTTGTATCATTAATAAATTTACATGTCTATCTAGTTTCTTTTTAGTTAGTGTCAATGGGAATATCTTAAATAAATTTTTTATTAATTCCAAACCGTAAACATTTACAGATATCCCGTTCAACTTTTCGAAGAGCGGAATTTGAGTAATTTTCATGGGTATTTCAAGATTATTCATATTTAAAACTTGACTATAGTGAGGATATGATGAGATTCTATCGGCATTTATATTACTAGGATGAATAGCACTGATAATGCTCCAATAGAAGCAAGCTTCGTCAAAATAATTTTTCAAGTTAACACACGCTTTTTTGTTTGAAATTTGTTCAGGTAATCTTATGAAAGATGAACCGTTCCCTACTTCATACTTATTAATATTTACTTCAAGTGATACAATTCGACTTAATGCCCAACCACTATCTTTCTCTTGAAAATCAGAAAGTTTGGATATTATATAATCTACTACATGATCTGAGAACCAAGTTTTCAAATCCGTTGTTAAACTAATAATGTTATTTTTTGAATTAAAATATTTGAATTCTAAAATATCGTTTTCCACTGACTTCTTGATAAATTCCCCGCAAAATGCTGTATTAACTTTAATCAAAGGGAACTGAGTTAAAATATAATTTATTTTTAATTGAAAAAGGTAGAATGCATCATGCAAAAACGGTAATATATCTTTATGTTCCAAATTAACTATTACACCGGTTCTAACACGAGATTTGAAATTTGAATCTAAATCTACCCATTCAATCGTTTTCTTAGATTTATCGTGTGTTGCAACTTCAGAGTTATATTGAATTAGAATGTTATGGATAGTTTTTAAATGTCCTAATTTAGTTTGCCAGTATCGTTTATTTCCGATGGATTGTTGATTATCACTTTGTATGACTTCGGTGCATAAATCAATAGCAATTTTAACATGTGTCAACCAGTTTTCTATTTCAGTTACATTCCCTACTTGATAGTTTTTCTCATAAAATTTTAAAATTAGTTTTTCTATATCTTGAGATAATTTTTCTGACATTTTTTTTACATAAACGATATATTCAGAACTAACCTTTAATAATCTTAAAAATTGCAGCAGGATTTCCTTTGTTCACGTCCTTGTCTCCCTTGAAAACAATTGCAAATGTCTTTGAGCTCAACTCCTCCAAATGTTTTTTTAATAATTCGGTGGCCCTTAATGGTAAATAAATAATATTGTTTTCCAGTTCAACTAATATATTATTCCCAAATTTCGTTTTTACTTCCTTCGCTGTTAGGATTTTATGTGGAACTTCCTTCTGTAAGTCTGATATTTTTATAACAGGTTTATTCTCACTATCAAGAAGAAGTATTTTATTAATATATTCCAAATCCATTTCTAAAAAGAAAAAAAAATTTGAAATTTAACATATCATTATAATAAAAATAAACTATTACCTGTAGCTGACAAATAAACGTAACTTTACTTTTTATATGATTTTTTCAATCTGACACAAATATTGTAGTGTATTAAACTGAATGAATCTAATCAGTTTCATGGGTATATATACATGTAGGATTGACAGATCTCTGATGTCACTTGATTCCAACACCGGCTCCACCGCTGACGTCACTCGATTCCGACTGCCCACGTTTCTCGGCTTTCTCCAACCTCTGACGTCACTCAATTCCATTATAATAAATTGTATTCGAAACTCATAAGCGGTTCTTTGATTTTATTTCAATATTGAAAAATAGAATTTTCTCAAAAAGGACTACCCCTGGGGCCCCCCCGACTACCCCTGGGCCCCCCCAACTACCCCTGGGGACTCCCGACTACCCCTGGGGCCCCCCTACTACCCCTGGGGACCCCCCGACTACCCCTGGGACCTCCAGACTACCCCTGGGGCCACCCGACTACCCCTGGGGCCCCCCATGGAACCCCCGGCTACTATTCCAACTACAACTGGAACTGATGATGTCACTACACTACAACTGCCCACGCTTTCTCGGCTTTCTCAACCTCTGACGTCACTCGATTCCAACTCTCGACTCCTGATGATGTCACTCCAAACTACAACTGGAACTGATGATGTCACTACACTACAACTGCCCACGCTTTCTCGGCTTTCTTCACCTCTGACGTCACTCGATTCCAACTCTCGACTCCTGCTGATGTCACTCCACTACAACTGCCCACGATTTCTACGCTTTCTCTTATCACATGCTGACGCAAGCAGGATTTACAGAACTCTTACGTCATGGGACGCAAGCAAGGCAGACATATGATGTCACTCAACTCCAACTGCCCACGCTTTCTAGGAGCCTCAATTGATGACGTCACTTCCGATTTACAACCGCCCTTGTTTTACTACTAGCAGTCCTCAGTCAAGGTAAAATTGGTAGTGATTTACCTATAGTTTACGCGTTGAGAACTTTAAACTATTCTGAAATAAACTATAGCACAATGGAAAAAGAATTACTGGCAATGGTTTTTGCTTTAAAAATCGTCAGATCTTATTTTAAATATCTTTTTAATATGAAAGAACCAAACTCAAAATTCATAAGAATTCGTAGAATTTGTAGATTCGAAAAAAACTATATTGTATTCATATCTCAATTCCCAACTTGAAAATTGACCTCGTGCCTCTACTTATAACAACATTACAAAATACATTTAAAAATCATTCTTATAAATTAGTAATATACAGAAAATTTGTAACAGGCGTAGAAGATGTAGAAGAACGTGAAAAATATATTACGTATGTAACGTTAATTTTTCTCCTAAAAATCAAGTTGTATTTTAGTATTAGCCGATTGCAAATAAAACTTCATACCTGATGTTTTCATAAAGAAAGGATACATTGCAGTTTTTTTTTATTTTCTTTTGATTTGTCATCGAATTTGTTTGTTTTTAGTTCGTTACTTATACCATTTGCAATTGTTTACTCTAGGGAAAATATTGGGTTATGTATGTTAATTTCGTGATACATAGAGGCCACCGGTTTAACTCATTCGACGGAGATAAAAGATTTTGGGGTCGTTAAAAACCTCCTGCCAGTAGAACCACGTTTGACTTACGTCATTCATCCACAGATGTCGACACCAGTACTGTTGAATGAAATGAATTTTCGAAAATTCTGTATTCGATGAATGTAATGTAATGTTGTTATTAGATTTCTGGATCATCGAAATGGATGATTTCGGAATTCTATTTATTGATAAACTCGGGTTAGTTTGTCGTTTCCCCTAACAATGTGAGGCGAGACTGAGCGCGTCGGCATAGTAATTTTTGTGAGCGTAATAAGCTTTAGTTTAGTCTGGGTAGTTGACTTGCTTGGTGACAGTTTTTGAATCCACGTTTTGTGCCAATTTTTTAGAAAAGGCCCTGAGAGCCTTCTGCAAGATTGTGCAGGATTACATTTTGGTACTCGGAGACTATTGGACTTGTTGATTGTTTCGAGTTCCGAATTAATTAAAAAAAAGTTTTAGCATTAAAGCTAAAATTCTCTCTTTTGTCTCTCATACATTGATTTAACCTTTCTTTTTCTCTCTTTCTCTCTCTCTTTTAGGGTTTTTTTAGGTACACGTTTTTTTTAAATACACATTTTTTTTTGGATACACGGATTTTTTTGAATACACGGATTTTTTTGAATACACGGAAGTACTACAGAAGATTCGCCAGCATCGGCGAAGAGCTCAAGGACCTACTGAAGGAGAAGAACCGAGCCAGAAGATTCCAACGCACAAGGAACCAAGAGGACAAAAGACGAGCAAACCTCCTCAACGAAATGGTGAAGGAAGAGCTGCAAAATCACAGGAACCGGAACCAAAAGGCTGGAAGAACTGGACCCCCAGAAACCAGCCCCATGGAACCTACAGAGAGCCTTCAGGTGGGACAGAAAACCGACACCGACGTTCCATGGACCTAACGGTCCGGCCTACACCCCAGAGGAGAAGGCGGAAGCCTTTGGGCAAACCATGGAACGGCAGTTCAGACTGAACCAACACGAAGAGGAGAACTCCGACTTTGAAGAAGAAGTCGAAGAAGAGTTGGAGCAGCTAAACGAAGAAAATGAAACGATAGGTATAACACCACAGGAGGTAAGACAAGTTTGTTTCAGCCAGAAAAGCACCAGGACACGACAGAATCACAAACAAAGCGCTGAAGAACCTACCAAGGACAGCAACGGTATACCTGACGACCCTGATCAATGAAATACTGAGGCACCAACACTTCTCCAAAACCTGGAAGTTTACTGAACTGGTGATGATATGGAAATCCAATAAGGACCCGCAGTTCCCACAGAAATACAGGTCAATATGCCTTCTACCAGCTATGAGCAAAATACCTGAGAAGGTGATCAAGAGGTTCCTACAGGAGCAGACCGAAACCTTGAATGTTCTGCCAGCAAAACCGACAAAACCCAAGCGGTTTTGTACACTAAGAAGCGACCCCAATCAGAAGTAGAAATACAGCTGGACGGAACAAACATAGGATGGTTTGACAGTGCTTGGTGTAACTACGTATAAGAGACTGACGTTCCAACAACACGTAGAGAAAGAGAAAGTGAGAGACCGTCTGAAGGAGGCAAGAGCCAGGATGAACTGCTTACTACTCTGTGAGTGTGATGACGTCATCAATAAAATTTTTAAATAGAAAAGTGAGTCTTGCAATACATCAATTGAAAGGTCTTTTAAATAAATATGGCTCAGATATTTCACTTTGGGTTGCATGAAATTGCATTTCTTGGGTTTCAATTTTATGTCGCTGTCGCTTGCCGTTGAAATTCTTCTTCCAGTTTACCGAGATGATCCTTTCCTCTCATTTAATTGAAAACAAGCATATCATCTAAGTACACTATAAAATTTATTCCCGATAGTCCTGCTAATATTGCATTTATGAATATTTAAAACGTCGCTGGCGTATTTTAACTTGGAAATCGCTTATATTAATTTATTTTTTTCTGTGTATTGTCCAATTTGAGATCCAGTGCATCTACAGACGTCTTGGTGTTGCTCTGCGGCTCGGATTTGTGGTATTTATGTATTGATTTGTTGGGTTTTTAACTTTTGTACCTCATCTGACAAGAGAAAAATTTAGACTTACTGTTACTAAAATTCCATTGTATTCAATGCGGTGACTTTAATTTGGTAAATTTATTAAATAAAAGTATAAAAGGATAAGGATACTATAATAAGCGGTAAAGGTGTAATTATAAATATACTTGAAGAGCAAGTTAAAAATCTCAAATCAAATCAACAAGCTGCCATGAACTTTACAAATGTAGCTACTGGGAAACATAAACAAGTATCACATCAAACAATTCAAAAAAATGTTCCATCCGTAATAGTAAAACCTTTAAAGGATCAAAATTGTGATATTACCAAAAATATATTCAGAAAATAATTAATCTAATAGTGCTTAATGTTGCAATAAATTCAACTAAAATAACAAACAAAGGGTAATTTAATTATTAAATGTAACACAAAAGAAGATGCAAAAAAATTCGTTGAAGAAACTCGAAAAAATGAACTTGGAAAGAAGTATGAAATCAACCTAGAATTAAAATTATCACTAATAGTACTGATTTGAATCAAGACGAAAGAACTGCCTGAAAAAACAGAATGATTTTATTACCACGCACGATTATCTTAAAGTAAATTACGTGCTGAATACCAATTCGGGTAAATGTATAATTTTTGCTGAGTATTCCGGTATAACTTTTTCTAAATTTATGGAATGTAAAAAGGTGTTTCTGGGGTGGGAACGTTGTCCTGTCTATGAAGACCTAAATGTTGCTAAATGTAAAACATGTTGTGTATATGATCGTAGGGAAATTAACTGCAAGAACAAACTGAACTGTTCTCATTGTGGTGGTGAACATATAATTGTCCAAAGAAATACAAAAAATGCTGCAATTGTTTGAGGTCAGTTAATAAATTTAAGCTTGATTATGATATTAATCATGTAGAGTATGATAAAGATTGTCCTACTTTAAAATTTTACATTCAGAGGTTATAGAATAGTATTGATTATAATTGTAGGTGATTTGTTTCTTTGTTTATTAATATTATTTTTCCACTTTTTAAAAATTTATTAAATAAATTACTAGTTTACTTCTATGACAAAAAGAATCATTTTTAAATATAGCAAATATAAATATTAGATCCTTAATACCCAGCTTTCTGGAGTTTTCACAATTAGTTTCTAGTACTTTTGATATAATCAGTGGAACCGAAACGTGGCTGAATTCCTCTATAAATTCTAGTATTATATCATTGCCTGACTATACACTTATTAGAAGTGACAGAGTGTACAGAAAAGGAGGTGGTGTTATGAGGACCTTCTTAAACTACGAAATAATTGATTACTATCCTAATAGCCCACAACTTATGAGTTTCTTCTACTGTAATTTAAAATTAAAACTTTAAATATTGTACTAGCTGTGTTATATCATCCGGCCAATTCCAATCTTGTTGAATTGTCTAATTTTATTAATGATATCGTAGCCTTAATGCTTACTGAATATATTACTCTATTTTAACTGGTGATCTAAATGTTGATATGCTAGTCCCCAACTCTTTACTAGACTTGTTTGAAACACATATTAATCATGTTATAGAGCCGACGCTTATTACAGCTACCTCAAGTGCTTTACTTGATCCTATTTTTATTAATGGCAATTCTGGAAATATAGTTCGTGAAAGTGGTATATGGATGTCACATTTAAGCGACCGTAACATAATGCCGTTTTGTATTCTAGATGTCACAATTAACAATCCTAAATTGAATTTTATTAATACCCGAAATTTTAAAAATTTAGATATAACCAAATTCAAAAATGATTTGTCGACAATACGTTGGAATTATATTTATTACGTTGAAAATATAAATGAAAAAAATAAATTTTTATCCGACAATATAAATTTACTCTTTAATATATGTACATGCACCTTTATGGATAATAAGAGTCAGCGAACCTTAATCACCTTAGTTAACAAATAATTTGAGACTAATACTTAAAGAACGTGATAAAGCTTTGACTAAATTTAGAACCATGAAAAGTATTGATAACTGGAATCATTATAAGCAGTGTCGTAATTTTTCATTAGCTTCAATCCGTAGAGAAAAAGCAGCATTTTTGAATAAACACTTGTGCAAAATTGTTATATGAGAATGCGTATACTTTATGTCAATAAACCTATAATGAATTTTAAAATTCGTAAAAAACTAAACTTTCAGTTTTAAATTATTGCAATATTGTTTACTATCCCTACCTAGACCAGGAATCCAAAAATCAATTGCAACGTATTCAAAATATATGTTGCAGATTTATTTTTAAACGAAAGAAATATAACCATATTGCACATTATTTTTCTTAAATTCGATAATTCGTATAATTTAATAAAATATTACAATTTTTTCATCGTCACTATGACCATTTCATCTCTATTTAACTATCGGTGTACTCTTAAGGACATTTTGTTAGCCAAGCAATGATATATAAGTATATCTTACTAGGTTTGTACATGTATATCAGAAGTATTTTGTATTACATTTTTATTGTATTTTATCTTATTTTTATTCTTTTTTAACTTAGCCAGGAAGGTTAAAAGTTAAAGAGTAGCTCTAAGCTAATCTTGGCCTTCCTGGTGCAAGTGTTGTAAGAGCATACTTGTTAAATAAACGCATATTATTATTATTATATCTTCTTCCTTCATACCTACTTGGGGATATGCTTCTGCTAGATCAACAACTGAAAAAATTGTGTGACCTCTCGCTTCATAGCCTTGTAACAAATCCGATATATTAGGCAGATCGTATTATTTCTTTTTGGTAACTGCTTTCAATCTTTTGAAGTCTAGACACATCATACTTTTTCAATTCCTTCTAGGTTCTTTCTTACTACTAAAACTACTGGTGACCATGGAAAATTGCCTCCGCCTTTGTAGCATTCTCTAACTTCCAATGAAGTTATTTCAAAATTAAATTTGTTCACTGTGATCCCTAAATTATTTTTTATTGTCCGCCTATGGTGACAGAGTATTCTAGTGTTTCTCGAAATACTTAAGATACTGTATAAATTCAAAAAACAATCCAAAATAATATTAATATTTTTAAAACTCTACTATTACATATATATATACACACTTGAAAAAAAAAACCATAACAAGGTGTCCACCAAAAATTTATTTATATTATTTATTTATATATATATATATATATATACGGATAAATAAAGTCTTTTCTAGACTTTTATTACTGAGAATCATTAACATTTCCAAGATAACTCGAAATAAAGTGTAGTCCTAGGTTTCTTTTAATGGGCAGAGCAGGCCCTAGAATCCACAACCCCGATGGCGCTAGAGTCGTCTAGTGCAGGGATGAGCAACATTTTTATTATGAATTTTAATTAATAATCTTTTCAGTTTTGACATTATCATAACAAATCCCCCCTAATTAAAATTCATAATAATCAATTTCTTTAAAAGTTCAACTTACATATTTTTATAAAAAATCTATAATAAGTATAACGATCAAATAACAAATTTCCAAACTTTTTAACGATAAAATCACAATTATAAATCTATAATAATACTAATATCAAAATTAACATATCTATATCAACTGATATCAAAATTTAACAACAATCTACAAAAGTTCCGTATCCTGATGATTCTTTCATTAATTTCATATTCCTATTCATAGAATTTACTTTTTTTCTATATTTAAAATTAAAATACTTCTTATCTCCTACTTCCAATGTTTTTTGTTCTAACCAAATTTGTTTTAAAATTGCTGCTCCATATTGTTCCACATCACAAAATTTATTCTCTTTACTCACTAACCAATCAATAGCAATTTCTATCAAACTTCCTCTAATTATCTTTCTTATGTTTTCAAAATTCCAGTATCTTCTAACTTCATTTCTCAAACTATTTAAAATATTTGAGGATACAAGTTTACATTCTGTTTATCAAACTTTAATGGAAAATGTTCATTTGAACCTTCTATCATCCTACCTTTATTTGGGTGGGTAGGGAGAGGGGTGAGTAAGTCCATTTACGAACACCTCGGCCATGCATACCCCAGATAGTGTGGGACTGCCCACTAAAACCTTACCTTTTCTGAAGAGCCAGAGACAGCCCTTGGAACCGCCAATTTAGCATCGCATCAAGGGCGCTCTTATCGTTATCGCCAATTTATCTTCAGCTGTCTTTCTCTCCTCCTACCGTCCGATGATATTATTTATCCAGGAGTGTATCCTATTCCAGTCCACCACCTTCCTAAGCATAGTCTCGACCAGATTTTCTGCCCGCAGGAAAGGAAAAGCGTATGTTCGACATCGTCCATTTGAGCAGCGCAGTAATCACAAGCCGTGCTCTCCGCTTTCCCAATTTTGAATGTGTATTTTTTTAAAGTTCCATGACCTGTCAGCTCTTGTGTGATGTAGAAGTCTGTGCTTCGGTGTTCGCACTTCACCCATAGTCTAATTTGTGGGATCACACGCCTGGTCCATGCACCCATCTCTCTGCCATATATCTATGATTTTGTCCCGTTGTCTCCTTCTCTTCTCTTCAACACCGTGCCCTCCTTAGCCTGAAAGCATTCAGACCTCTCAAGAGCCAGCAGGTCAATACGCGTGTGCGTCCACTGACAATCAAATATGCAGAAGTCACTGTCAGTAAAAGTATCCTTTAAGTCGCGACCATCATGTCCCTGTACCTATCGACTTTCGTGGTTTTGATCCAGATCGGCGCTCCGTATAGCAATACGGATGTGCTGACCCCGCACAACACTCTTCTATTGGCCTCCCTCAGACCAACAACGTTCGGGAGTATCCTAATGAGGGCCCCACGCTCTTTTCAGCCTTCTTTATAGACCTTCTAATGTGTTCGGTGAACCTACCCCCCTCTGAGATCCATATACCTAGGTATTTTACTGCCTTCTTCGAAACAACCTCGTTCTCCTTATCCTAAAAGCAACTCCTCTCTTGTCCCGGGACCCGCGTATAACCACAGCTTCGGTTTTGTGCGCTACCAATTCCAGCCTGTTATCCTTCACCCACTCAGCAATTCTAGCGAGCCCAAGGCAAACCTGAGGAAGTAAGGAGGGGGAAGATTGGGGACGGTGAAAAGGGCCTACTTGCCAGACATCAGCCTCCTTGCACTATTACTATTATAATTAATAGATCTACTTCCTTTTCCATCGCCGTTTCTTGAGGTAGGTCGTAAGCTCGCTAGGACTTTCCTCAATTTAATTGTAATATTTTAAGATTCATTTCAGGGTACGTGTATGAAAAGTAAAAACTAAAAACACACTATAGAGGTTAGAGATAAAACTATATTTATGTATAAATATATTTTGTACAAATATATAAAGATATAAAAATAAATACAATACAAGGGATGCCTGAATTATCAACCGTCGAGTTCTCAAAGATATCATCCGTTCCCATATCTTTGTTACATAGTTGCGTTAAAGTATTAAGGGCCTCTATTGCTTGGATTGTTTGTTGGGCCTCTCTTGCAATTCTATTCCTTTTGTACTCGAATTAAGACCCTCTCAACCTTTTCTGTCACCGAGTGAATTCTTTCTCTCGCCTCGTTCCCCAAGGACTCCCATAGTGTGTTCCTCTTCTGGGGTCTTACTATAACTCTCTTTCCTGCTTCTGTTAGCCTTCTGGACATTTTGTAAGGCTTTTCTAAATAGTACCCACCCTATGCCCTTTCTCAGCACACAGAGGGCATGCCTCTTCGTTTTGGCAATCTTGAACTAAGTGTTCTCCTCACACTTTTAACAACTTATTGGTCATCTCTGCGTTTACTGTGAGCGTTGCAGCCGTCATTTTATTTTTAATTGCCCTTGCTTCGCTCAATTTATACGTCTCTTTCCATTCTCCTATCTTGCTCTCTATCGCTTTTATAATTTCCTCTAACTTAATTCCAGCCTCCAGTATCAATCAATAGTTTCCTATCTCTAGTACTCTTTAATTTTGAATTTGTTTCATTTACTAAGTAAGGATATGTATATTTGCTGTTTATAAATTAGTTTGTTCGAATGATTTAAGTGAGTTCGGCAGTTGGTAATATACAGTACCCTAGGTTGACTGAAGTCATCGATGGTAGGAGTAAGGTCTAGTACTTCCGAAGGTGATTTTTCGGTGAATAGTTCACAGAAATACACACACGGCTTTTACCGGCTGGGTATAATATTTTTAATAAATATGAATACATAAATTATACTTATCTAAATTTTCAAAGATAAAAAGTAAATTCAGATACCGAAACCTGGGTCGATTTGAATCTATTTTAAAAAACTTTGGAAAATTCAGATAAGTATATTTTATCTTTTCATATTTATTATGAATAATTTACACAAAGTAAGAGTTAGAACAATTAATTTAATAATATTTTAAACCTTAGGAGGATTTTTGGTTTCTAAGCCGCTTTTAAAGTATTTCATCTCGATGGTGATTGGATTGAAATTAGTGAGGGATATTTAAAACACTGTCTTCGTGAGGTTATATGTTTCGATGTGCATTTCTGAACTTACATCATCTAAATCTTCTGGTATGCATAAACTGATAGATTAGTTTCTTTATTACCCTACTCCGCCTTTGATAGTAATATCCTTCTCTTCAAGTATTATAGACTTTCTAACAGAAGGCTACCGCTACCTTAAAGACCTAAATCACTTGCATAATAAATTTACTTGTTGTAAGAAAAACTTCCTGACCCGGGTAAGTTAAGTATATGTTTCATGCAATTTCCTTTTATTTTAGCTCAATCTCAAATTACTTTTGTTCGAATAGGTTTCACTTGGTACCCACCTCTAGACTTCATGTTTGGGAGATCGGTATTTTGTTGCCAAATTTATAAACGCTGGCTTTGATTTAATTTTAAATAAATAAAAAATAATTTTTATTTAAATCTAAGGATTTTTTTCCTTTGGATGGAATTTCCTCTGGACCGACTTTTCGCTGTCAATAGAATTTCTGGTGCCTGGATTCGTATTTTGGAGCTGAGGTTAACCTGGCGTGAGTGTGGTTATTTTGGTGACCCAGAAGATCGTTTACACGTGTACAAGTGTTCTCTGGGAATTACCACCGCTGAAATCACGCAAGATGCGCCCTGATTATTTGTTAATTTTTTCTTTCGTTAGAAAGTTTTTCATTTATGTAAATTTATAATCAGGAGTTTCGGATTTTTCTATTTTGCTTAAGTGGCTTATCTATGAACCACCTGTATCTATAGTTGCTATTAATTTATTTTAATTTCCAACATTAACTTTCATATTACTGTTTAGCTTTGCCTGGTTAAATAATTATTTTTAAATAGTTTTCTTTTTTTAGCAATAAAGAAATAACAATTATTCATTTATGTGAAGTTATAAATTTGACTTTGTTTTTTATCTTGGCTTTAATTGCTTAACTAAGAACTGCTTACCTGCACTTACTATTGTTTATAGTAATTTATTTGTAAGCCCAACTTTCACATTTTTATTTACCTTTATTTAGAGGCTTATTTACACCCGCTTCATTTTTCGGACCTGGCGAATATCTTTGGCTGTGCCTCTTGTAGAGCATTCATACTAATTTGCAAATTTGACTACTACTCTGCCTAGAATAGTCGTGAGTGTATAGTTTAAGTTTTCCAAATTGGTTACGCCTGCGCCAGAGTTCTCGCGTTACTACCTGGTTGATAGGTAGATGAACGTGCTCGTTCAAATTACCTGGCGGCCTTGAAAGATCACGAACATCTACTATTTTCGAACCTCCCGTCCTTTGCAGCAGCTACCGGTACAACCCCAGGAACTTCGATTTGCTTGTCAGATGGACCTAAATATAATGAAAACAGTTGTACACAAAACTTGGGGCGCCGATTTCCCTACCTTAATTACTCTGTATAGAACGTTAATACCATCTAAAACAGATTTCAAAACATCTTTAGCGCAAGAAAGAGAATATCATTACCATTTTACCAAAGAGTCAACAACTACTGTACTAAATACAATATCCGCTTTGTTGAAGTTTACAATTTTGCTAATATCCCTAAATCTTCTCTTTGGAACGTCCCAATACCTCACTGTAACCTAAATCTTACTACTTGCAGTAAAAACCCAATGAATCCATCCTCATTGAAACAAAAATTTTAAATGAATTGCATCATTATGACTCCAATATACATATTTATACCGACGCATCCAAGACCGAATTAGAAGTTAGTATTTCCAAACGAGCCGATCTCTATAGATTATCAAATAACACATCTATATTTTCGACTGAACTAACAGTTATCCAAAAAGCCCTTGAACTAGTTATCTCCAAAAAAATCCAAAATTGTCTCTTAAACTTCTTAAAAGCAATATAAAGTGTCTACCACTATAACTACCCTATCGTCTTGCTTACAAAATCTGTTATTTGACCTCCATATCCATAAAAGAGTTGTTAAATTTCTTTGACGTTCCTCTCATATTTGGAATAGAAGGTAACGAGCCGGCTGGTACATTTAGTAGAAGTGCCCGGAATAGTGAGCAGCCACAATTAATTTTAAGCACAGTTCATAGTGACTTAAAAACAAAGATTTGGAGGCTGTGGCAATCACAATGGGATTTGAGTACAAAATTGTCAGAAGTAAAAAATACATTTCGACCATGGAACATAGCTCCTAACTGTTGTCTCCACCAGATTGTTACGGATCGTTAAGGATTGGACATAGATGAGTCATTCTCGAGTATCTATTTACTGATGAAGAAGATCCTTTGTGGTATTCATGTGATACTAAAATAACAGTAAAACATATTTTAGTTGAATGCCCACTTTTCCCTATCCAGAGACTCAATTATATTATTCCAGACTCGCTAAGTGGCTTACTTACTAGTACAAGCTATACTGATAATTATTGTAAAATTTATATTACCTACTATCATAAGCTAGTTTTAGTAAATCATTATTATATTTTGTATAGCTAATAACCCTCTGTAGTTGATGCTCTTTTTTAATAAAACAACCCTTTAAAAGAGATTATAATCAATTAAATAAAAATTCATTATAGTTTTGTGAAATTAATTACAAAAAAATTAGTACTTACTCATGGAATCAGTAGAAACTGATTATTTGATCCTTATACAAATCCTTAATATGAGATGAAGAAATTAGAATCATATAAAAAAGTAAGGTATAGGATTTTTAATACAAATCCCGTTGCACGTCATATATCAATTATGAGATCACGACCCTGCAGTTTTGTCGGCTTGTCTAAATTGTCGAGGAATGTAGGAAGTTTCAAAAATGTAAGGTTAGGTTATGTTGTTTAGCTTTATTATTATGAAAAATTAATTTATTGAAGCGTATATGAACAATATATGATCCTCACACTCAAGACACTTCATCCTGCCAGTTTTTAAGTACATTTGAAAAATGTTTTTCTCAGTTGATTCATTAGCAATCTACAACTGTGATATTCTTCTTCTTCTTGCTGTATTATCTACTTTTAATATTCAATAATCTGTTATAAAAATCGTTATATTATGTTGTTTATTTGTACTATATTTTTATTAAATAAATAAAATAGAGACATATAAAAAAGATAGCAAACTATTTATTGTTATTAAAATAAGACAATGTTTTGTTTAAAAAAATATATAATTTTCTTATAAGGAACAATTCAACTACAATATTCGAATTCCTACAAAAGGTAAATCCTTTCTCCTAATTCAAATCTGAATCACTTGAATCACTGTTAGGATTAATAATAATGGGATTAATTTCTAGTCTATCAAAAACTCTCTCTCTTTCATACCATTTTTGTATTTCTTTTTCTGTATGTTTAATAGAATTTTTCCATACTTCAGGAGTAATTGTTCTAAGAGAGCTTCAGACCACATATTTAAAGAATCTTGTTCTTTATTACCGTCTCTGCCAATATGTTTATTATAATATTGCTTAGAAAGGCCCCAAATAAGTTCGATGGGGTTGAAAACACAATGATAGGGAGGAAGACGTAACACTTTATGTCCATATTGTTCTGCTAAATTGTCCACCAGATATACTTTTGGTGGCTTGTATCTGAAAAAGAATATATTTTACTTGCGGTTTTTTATAATATGCCAACATCGCTAAATTCAAAACTGTAACATCGATAGATTTTTATACTTACTGTTCAACTTTTTGCAGAAGTTCATATTTAAACATATTAACAGAAAAATCAATATTTCTATTTGCTAGCCACTCTTGTATTTCAGCTTTGGTTGAGCCTATATTGGGTGTTTTGTGCAATAACATGCTATGGTATGAAGCATTATCCATAACAATTAGAGAAAGTTCGTTAAGGTTCTTCAGTAAATGGTTTTCAAACCAATGTAAAAAAATTGTCTTTATTCATTTCTCCATGGTAATCATTTAATTTAGTTTTCGAGGAATATATTATTTAGGCACCTTCAATAAATCCATTTTCATTACCAGCATTAAGTATAATATATCTATAACAAATGAATAATAATAATGTTTATTTACATAATAATAATGTTTATTTACATAATAATAATGTTTATTTACATAATAATAATGTTTATTTACATAATAATAATGTTTATTTACATAATAATAATGTTTATTTACATAATAATAATGTTTATTTATGTAATAATTAAATTTTTACATTATAGAATGTAACATGTAGTTTTAATGTAAATAAATTTTTACTTCCACTGAAATTTCAAAAGTGTAATAAAATTTAAATACACAACCAGAATGTTGAAACCTTTATTTACTTCAATTTAATGACTCACCTCTTGCCATCAATTTTTGTAGTTCTAACACTTCTTTTATCATCGTTTTGCCAGGAACGGTTTATAGTTCCATTTTGAAAGATCCATGAAAACGAACTGATATAAACATGCTTCTTGTTCCTCTCTATAACGTCTTAAAAATTGAACTCTTTTTATAGCAATATCAGGAAGTTCCATAAGTCCACGTCTTGGTTCATCTTTCTTCCATTTGAAACCTAATTCTTTTAATAAGGTCCACAATGATGTAATACAACCATTAAACATTTGCTTCTCAATCAAAGTTTCTCTTAAAGATGCCAAAGTTATATGCTGTCCTGTAAATAAATATGTATCTCTATTAGTATATATACAAATATAAACTTTTATTGGATAAATATGATTTGATAATGAACTTACTTCTTTCATACATGTTATAAATAACATTTCGGATTCCACTCGTATCCAATGTTATTGTATTAGTAATTGTTTTTTTGTATGAACGCTTTTTTGGTGGCGATTTTAATAAATCATTCTTCTTGACTGTTTGCGAAATAGTACTAACAGTAGAAATATTTAAGTTTAGGGCTGCTGCGACACGCTAAAATAGACAAGAAAACAATTTCATATTTCTAGACATTTGTATAATTTTTAACTTACCTCTCTGACGGCAGTTAAGGGTAATAGTGGCCCATTATTATCACGCTCCCGTTCAAAGTACTGTATTAATGAATATACAAGCTCTTTACAACGACTATTTAGTTTTTTTGGCATTTTGTAGAAATAAACGTCAATAATCAGCTTATTCACACTATGTTTGTTTTGAAAAAAACAGTTTTTTTTATAAGTTAACTATCTAGCAAAGCAAAAAAATAAAGACAATATTATAAAATTACCGAAAACGTGGTGAAAACACACAACTGGTTGACGGCCGGACGTCAGAAATCGTTGAAATATTTCAATCTAAATACTCGACAACGTCGCATCAAGGCATGCCAATCGCTACAATGTCATTTCTTCATCATAAATACGAGTCTCATGGGCGTAGAAAATTTCAAAATTATTTAATGTAAATTATGGTTTTTTGAGTACTAAACATATAATAATGATTTATAAACTTTATATTATAAAGAATAAGACGTATATAAGCCAATATAATTGAAATAATTCTAAAATTATCAAAATAATTACGATTACTTTTTCGGTTTTTTAGTACTGTGACTACGTTCATGAGTCCTCGTGAATTTTCGTGATGTTTCGTATGATTTATTTTAGTTAGGGAAATTTTAATTAGTTGGCAGTACTATGACGAAAGAGGTACGTCATTCCTGACGTGCAACGGTATTTGTACTAAAAATCCTATAAGAAAATTGGGATATTTAACATTAATCTAAAATTATACTAAATTTAAAGTAAAATAAAAGCATACTATATTAACTCACTATAGTTTTATGAAATTGTAAAAAATGTCATATATTGAAAGAATTTTATCTTAATATATTTTATATAGAGTAGGTAAGATAAAAATTAAAAAATAAAACATTAATTTAGGTAATCTTATATATTTAAACTATAATTTGGCATCCTTTTATCATTATACGCAGATTAAGCAAGCAAAATGTCACTGTAAATAATTATCAAAAAGGAGACATTTCGACCTGCTAAAACCGAGAGGGATTTCGATAAAACTGCTACCTACCTTAAAGACATGAAAAGAAATACTTAAAAGTTACAGAAGATAAAATATTCCAATGTGTACTTAATCGTAAAAGTTTTAAGAAAAAAAGGAAATAAAATTTGGTAAAATGGCTTGGTATGAACGATAATTCTTGGATAAGCCAAAATGCTATAAAAGTAAATATTTGCCAGTATATGTCAAAGGTTATTAATTTGTATGTATCAAATTACTGCTGACACTGGCTCTAAATTTGCATTCAAACGTATCACATTACTGCCGACGTATGGGTAGCGCATATTCAAGAAGTGCACATGTTCCCAGGTATCAAATTACATTGGC
Organism: Hermaeophaga mercurialis; assembly: GCA_951812935.1. Lineage (NCBI taxonomy): Eukaryota > Metazoa > Arthropoda > Insecta > Coleoptera > Chrysomelidae > Hermaeophaga > Hermaeophaga mercurialis. The sequence continues at coordinate 3,067,689 of OX638366.1, read as the reverse complement.
TCCCCAAGAGCATCCTTAAAGTATATCTACTAACGTAGCCTCATTTTCTTTATTTATTATTTTATTAATACATTCTTTTAGCTCAGAAACTATTTTAATAAAGGCCGGAACTTTGTAGAATCCATCCTAACATGTTTCACAAAAAAAATTTAATTTACATTTCATTTTGAGTTTCATACATTTTACTTTTAATGCAGTTAAGCTCCCACAATTAATGTAAAGAAAAGGTCTATAGCTGTCGGGAAAAAAGCTTACCCTTCATCAAATAATGTCTCTTTACCTTTTGTACAATTTTCCATCCTTTGTATATATTTGACAATACTTTTATATTAAATTAAGTGCGTATACGCCACTCTTCTAAGAACAAGTTATATCCAAATAAGGTCTCTAAACATTGTTGTCTTAGCAACATTAGTTTTTTTATATCTTAGACCATTCTTGGATCACTGAATAATTCAAAATATAACAAAGCTCACTTTGTGAATGCATCCAATGCTAAAACATCTTTCATAATTAATTAACACATAAAGTTTATAACAAATTGATACCAAATTTCACTAGAAACCACCTTTAAAGACTTGCGTAAAACATTTAAATACAGAGCGAGGTTTACACGTATAAAGGGAGGTAGATTTCTTGCTTACAGATTTACTTAGTTCCCTGCGTTTGGTGGTGATTAGTTTTTATCCTCAACTTACTAACTATTATTGAAAATACCCGTCTAGTAGAAATATTTCTCTTTAATTTTTAATATTATACCAAACATGGTTAACTGAATTTCTGCGATTTACAATATGACATTTTCCTAATGATAAACCGGTTCAATGACGCGGCTCGCATTTCTATGAATAGTGCGAGACAATTTATATCCTTTTATCATTAAATAGGATTGCGTTGTATAATGATGTAACTATAACATTATTTCAATTTCGTGTGAAAGTTGAGAAAACCATTAAAATCACGGTCATTCAAATTTGAAACTTCTAATTAGACGACATGTGTTTCAGTATTCCTGTGTGTAAATAAAAAAATGCTTGGAATCTATTTGTAAATGACTTTAATGCAATTATGTACAACATCGACATTTAAAACTTAAAAACTAACAAATAAAATATTTTATAAAGATGTTCATACTTTTTAAATAATAACCAATAAATTATAAATAGAGCCTTTTTACATATCTACATACTAGATATATTTTTCAATCCTTTATTAAATAATTCCATTGTTTTCCAGAATTGTAATTTTGTATATTATTAATAAACATTTATAGTATTTAAAAATTTGGATCATACAATTTCACAAATTTAATTTTTTGTTTTTGTTATTTAAGTTAAAACCAATCAATACTGACCTCAACACACACTAAAAATTAGTAGAAAAATGTAATTTCTTTGTGTAAATTATTTAAAGGCCAATTTCAGTATTTTTTCAGTAATTTTACTTTTCTATACATATTTTCAGAAAATATTTTCTACATAAATTTTTACAAACATATTAATATGCTTATCTATTCTCTAAAAGAAACGATATAACAAACCAGGTTAGCTCCTTATGAAATCTTGTATAATGAAAATTTAAGACTATAAAAGAAAAATTTAACAATAACTTTCATCATCAATTAATTTCCAAACTTTTTATTTTAGATTTATTCTAGACTTAATTTACAATGGCTTAGTGTTCCATTTAAAAATTACCCCAATTTTATTATCATATATTAAAATATACCTATAAGTAATTTATGTGAGCCGTAAAGTAACGACGAATTCGCTTTCGAAATCATGAGAATTTCCTTTCGTGTTGTTAGGCAAAAATATGGGTGTCCTGACTATTCCGCGATCAAACAATACACACAAAGCTTAACTTTTAAAGAAGAGACGTGATAATACTGATTAAATTGTTATGCATTTGTATTTTGGAAATTTGTACAATTTAGTTTCCATATTTTATACATAATGTTAGTAAGATGTATTTTATTTACTCAACAATAACAGTAATAAGATAAAAAAATTCAATAAAAAATCGATAGTTACAAGTAAATTATTTATCACTAAAATACATATAAGTACAAGTTGTTTCAAAATTCTGACTAAAGACATAAATAAGGATATTTTAACACTCCCAAACGTTCGATATTTTAAGCTATATTGCTAATTAGCAGTGAATTGCTTGCCTAGAATGCAACTTGACAATGTTACCAATTTGAATAAAAATTGGTTAGAGTGGCTTCAAATTATCAGAGTACTATTCATTACAAAATATGTTGAAACGAAATGCAATGTCTTCAACGAAACTATTATTACAGTTTCATAATTGCTAAAGTAAAATATATTAGGGAAACTAGGAGCGAATATAAATTAAAAATAACTACAAATCGTGAAGAAAAAAATACTTAGTGTTAAAATATTATTTAAAAGATTAATTAAATGATTGCAGTATTCCTAAAATTATGGTATCTTTTGGTAACATTTTGATATGTAAATAATCCCGATTATATATTTTTTTATTGTATTTAACTAGTGTTGTAAATATAAGAGAAAGTATTAATTAATATATCTATATTTTGTATAAAATGTGGCACTTAAGTTTTCATCTTTCCCAACTATCAAAGTCTTTAAAGATCCAAATTTCAACGCAAGGGTGCTTAGATAATTATTTGTGCGTAGATTTTATTTTATTATTTTTTTTTTAATTTTATTAAACCGCATCAACCATTATACGTTACTAGCGGGTAGGTGGAGAAATAAGGTAGATTTGTTCTGTGTTTTCCGGCGCCATTCTAGGGACCGCACGGTTAATTTGAAGCCAACAGTGAATGCTCAAGTGGGAATATATTTTACTATTTTATAATAAAATCGGGTTATTTACTGTACATATTTTGGACAACAAATATTTTGTATTTTGTAAATTTAAAAAGATATATATTTATAAAAGCACGTATTTGTATTTCGATAAAATAATTCTATTCTTTATGTTATTCATGATGACGTTTAAATTTCACAAAAGAGAAATGTGTACAAGAATATTATAATAAGTTTAATTAATGAACTGGTTGTAAAAATTGAAGACATGGAAAGTATGATGTAAGAATTTATAAACAGAAACCTACTAGTTTTTGATAATAAGTCACATTTTTTAGTTAAAAATTATTTATAACATTATTCTAAAAATCCCATCATTACCTGTAGGCTGTGGGACTTCAAACCCCTGTTTATATTTTTTTAGTAGTTTTATTTTTAAAAAACAACGAGTTACGTTCACTCAATTCAGACAATTTGGGTAAAGAAAAGTAGTTTTCTCTCTTGTAATATTTATAAAAAATAGAATGTAATAAAAACCTCTGAATTATTGCTATCTATAGAAAAAAGGTATTGACTAGGGATATTCTGAAAGTAATTAAATTAGGTGAGATTTTTAGAACATGCTACAAGCCTCAACAATAACACAGATGTGTATATAGACCTAGCGAAAATTTAAGAATATTTTGTTGAATTAAGGGCTCTAAATCCAGTTGAAAGTTTACTTACATTTTTGTTTTGAATGTATGCCTACTTAAATATTATTTTTAGTTTTACTTTTTTTATCAAAAACATATATTAAAGAAAAATTGGAGGTTCTGTTAAAAAAGTGTTCCAAAATATTCTAAATAATATTACTACCAATCGGATTATAATATTCACTATCACAAACTACATAAAGGAGGAATACAAGATAATTTAGTCTTTTTATAATTGGCATATAAAGTGACACATGTGTATTTTTTATATTTAATTCAGCATATATAATTAAGCACAAATCACGATAATGAAATTTAATGTTGTTAAATATTAATTCAAAAAGCCAGTTTTGATTAATTTGAGTCGTATAAATTAGTTCAACATCCACTAAATAAACAGCAAAAATCGTGGTTAAAATTGTATGACACTGAGCAAAATTAGTTTTCTAAATGAGGGAGCAATGACGCCATATTTCAATTTGGATCCAATTTGGTACCGGTATATTAGTCATATTTCAAAATTAATAACGATTAGCTATCTAAAATTAAAATAGACGGCTTTCGGTGTTATTGAAAATGTCATTAATTTTGTTTTTCTAAATGAATCATCTTGTATATTTTATGGTTTTTAAAATATATTTCAATTCAATAATTATTCGACTAAAAGTTTAGAATGACTAATAGAAAAAATATTGTTTTGCAAATTTGAAAAAGGACTACTGATATTATTATTATCTATCTATAATATTTTACAATATATTGTTGAATATTTGTTGTTAATATTTAATACAATTACATTTAATTATATTATAAACACCCACTGACAATGACATAGATTATAGTGAATCAATGTAGAAAAATATTTATATTATACAGCTATTTTAAAGATAAGACAGTATGTATGAGCTGAACACGTTTAAGTAACTATTCAGTGAGATTTTTCATATGCAAGTTTTATGCATATAACGAATCTGACAGTATTGACATTTTTTTGAATATTTGTTAATATGCATAAGATTAATTAAACATTGAATGGAACCGAAAAATATAGTTATCTAAAAATTTGTATAGCAATCATATAGATGTCAACATTTATATTTTAAGTAATTTTACCAATGTAATAAAAACAACATCAAATATACTTTTGGCTTGACTAGATTTGTTTTAATAAGATTTCAAAATTTAAAGACATTAACTAAAAAAAACAAAATTGCCAAAAAACTGAAATGGAAATTGTTGTTTATTAAAAAAATATTCAACATCTAATTAAAGTAAAAGTATCTATCATAGGCTAGAAATCCTCACAAGCTGCAAAATATTTTTCTAAAATTTCATAATGTACAATATCTGGGTGTTTATAAATATTTTATGAAAATCGTTCAAAATTAAATATTTATTTAATTTTTCAACAATGTATTTCCTTAAAGGGAATTTCGGTTATTCAGAGAAGTCCTTTTATTAAAGAATAAATTCACAACTTTTTAGGTATACTAGGTGTCTGATTAAGGGAGATAAGAGGCACTATATCAGAAATTGTTCATCTATTAAACGTTTTAAAAAAAAATTATAAAGAAATTAGCCAAGAGGAAATTATGTAAATTATTTCGAGTTTTTACATTATATAAGACATAAGTACATATAATTAGTTATCGAAGTGCTAAAATGGAATCTGCTGATTTTTCTACAAGACATGAGGTAAATATTAGTATCAAAAAACATGAAAAACATTTCGACGAATCCTTTTAATTCTTGAGCGTGCCTAATGGATGTAAAATATTTTAAAATACTGTGGTAAATTTGATACTTATTTCGAACAATGAATTTATTTTCTCTTTTCTCCTACCAGGTTGTTGTATTAGTGTTTTTAGTTAATATATTCTTTAGGGTCTGGTTTTATTAAACCAGTTATTTTTGACTACACAAGTAAAGAATATTTTAATCATAATGATGGTTTCTACCCTTACCTTCTGGAATCTATCCATTATAAATGTAAAATATTAGTATATTTTATCTTTTACATTTATAAAGAATATTTTACTAATCACTGAATTCTCTTTCAGTCTTAAAAAATAGAAAAGCGGCAACAAAGTTATAAAAATTTTACTAAATTAACTTTCCCACTCGCCCCTGCCAGTTTCTTTACAAGATAAAGCAAAAAGTATTGGATCAAAATTATATAATTTTTTTTCGGAATTAGCGTTCCTATATTTTTCCTACTGCTTTTGGGTCACTTCTACAAATGAGACACCTTAGTGTCGAAGCTAGAAACCCTGTAATAGATGTTTTAGGTACAGCCGTTTACCTCCTTAATTAGACATAAAGTATTTGATATTATTTACATTACAAATTAGATATTGCCCCGTTCATTTTAATAACTATATCATATTTTAAAAAAATGGCATTTTAAAATAAACTACATGTAATATAACAAAAGAATAAATGAAACATTTTCCCTATAATTCACTTCAGAAGTAAATCACAAAATCTCTAAAGGCTTGTGCAGGATGAGGATTGCTATTATTATTTGTAATAGGGCTTTGGAGTACTCTAAGATTGTGGTCATTTTTCTCACTAGATGAGGAAAACTCAGAAAACCTTACCAAACACTGTACATGGCTATGTAAGTGAATGATGATGAGGAATATTTTAATATATAATAAAGACAGAAAACATGTTCTTTTAAATGATTAGAGTTTGCTTTATTCTACAGTTGTACACTTAGAAAATGTTTAAGTGATATTGATTGTATTTTTTTAGTTAAATATTTTGTATAAATTTTGAGTCCAATTCAGTTTTAGACCAGAAAATCATACCCAGTATAATGTATAAAATTCATGTTTAACTTTATTTCTACTAATATTATGAAAAGAAAAAATCGTTTATTTCATTTTTAGTAATGATAAGAGTCAAAGTAAAATTGATCACATTCCATACAAACAAACAAACAAACAACAATGCAACCTGAATCTCAAGTCAAGAACAATTATTATATTAAAACACATCAGTAGTGTAAATAACTAATAAGATAAGATACAATCGGTCCAAGAAAGTACCGAATATCCTGTAAATATCCATTCAAGTTCATTTTTGGTAATGTTATAAACGGATATCCATTTTATAAATATCAATCTGATACATCGGTAGGTAATAGGCAAAAGGAGAAATATACTTTTTTCTAAAATATACTTTATATGTAATGATTCCAAATAATATATACTATTATATAATATAATATTCAACGTAATAAAAGGATACATGTATAAAAACATTTGTTAAAGATAATTGGTTGCATTTGCAAAACAATTATTTTAACTTTGGATTACAAAATTGAGAAACTATAGCAAAATACAACTTTCTTTTGCTATTATTGCAAAATTTATAAAATACACATGGGTGCTTTTGCCATTTAACTACCGATATTGTTTTCTTAATAAAAAATAATATTCTGATAAAAATGGATATTTATTGAATTTGCATAAAAAAACTAGATAAATATCAATGAATCAAAGGTAGATATTCACTGAAGAATCAATAGTTATATATTACGTAGCAACTATGGAGAATCTAGCATAAAAGTGTACTCTTTAAAATGATTCCAAGCTTTCGGAAATTTTTATTTATTTATTTATATGACATGTAAATGTAAAGTCATAAAATTACAAGATATAGTACTAGTAATATATTTAATTCACAAAGTTGTATTTAATTTTTTTTTTATTTTTAATAATTTTCGAAAGCTTGGAATCATTTAAAAGAATACACTTTTATTTATGCTGGATTCCCAATACTTGCTAAATATATATATAAATGTTTTACTTTTACGATTATATTTTAACCTAAAGAAATTTTATATTTATATATATATATATATATATATATATTTATATTGGAGTTGAGGTCAAAGTAGAAGAAAGAAAACTTTTTTGCTACGTCGAGCTTTCAGAACGTTTATTTCCTTTCCCTTTTCAACGATCAAAATATAAATATTTTCATAAATTTTCTCTTATTATGTATAGAACAACTTAAGTGCAAGTAAGTTATAATATAAGTTTTATAACAAACATATGGAAATGAATGTAAAGGGGACGTCCTTTTATAATTATTATATATATAAAAGCGAATTATGTGTTGTAACTCTATTCAGTGGTTTATAATTATTGGGAACCCACCAGAAAAAGAATGTATACTCTTTAAAATTATATCCGAGCTTTCGAAAATTTTATTTTCATCGTCAGGGAACTACAAATTAAATTAAGTTTATAATAATATTGTATAAAAATTATTTTTATAAAAAAGATGTTACTTACAATTTTGTGAAGTTTCTTTCATATGAATATTATTATAAACCCATAACATAATGGTCCATAAGGATTCTCCGTATTTATTGCTTTGGAATGCTTCATTTTGATACGCTTTTGGATATATTACTTTTGTTATAGAACCAATTTGCAAACCAGTGATCTTTAAAATAAAACAATTTTTTCAAAATATCCCTCTAATACATGTCTTATCATACTTTGTCGAAAATAAAACAAACGATTTTTTCATATTATCGCCATATTTTACTAGTGTTTTTCTTTATAAAGAAATTTAATAGTATTGCATAGAATAATGACACACACACTTATGCTATACAATAATATACATTGTTTTTTATCAGTTACACTTCTCGATTAATACTACTACACAGAGTGTTCTTTCTAACTATCACAATTTTATGAATCCAGTAAGGTGTTCCACATAATTATTTATAGTAAGGTAGATCCTCTCATTTATACACTTACTACTACTATGGCCTAGTGCGTATATACAGTACATTATTTATGCCTGTATTGATATTATAATGCTGTCATGGTAGTAGAACAAATTTTATATGTAAAGTGGTTTTTCCATTTATTGAATTGTGAAGTTTTATTTTACACACTTATCGCATAGTTAACAATAGTTAATGAACTTTAAATTAAATTACGGAAAGATACCTGATGAGAAACTAATATACCTACTTTTGTACTAACATCAATTATTATTACAGTGGATAAATGCACAATACTATTACATTTATTTACATTTAAAAAATCACACACACACACATACATATATATATAAATATATATATAAATATATATATATATATATATATATATATGTGTGTGTCATATTTTAACGTATTTTTACTAAAACTAAGTGACCTATTTGTTAAAGGTACATAAAACAAGATGGTGAGTGCAATAAACATAACAGGTATGTGACAAAGTTTAATTGACGTCACTTAAGATAAAATTATACAAAAAACTTGATTGAGATTAATTGACAAATGTAACTGATAATTACAATTATTTATATATATTAATTATAAACGAAAAATATTGTGATTTTTCTATGCCCAACTATAAATGTTTGAAAATTTATAAATTTTGTTGTTTCAAGAAGTATTATTATTTTCAATTTTTACGCATTTAAATACATTTTTTAATGGACTTTAATAATAGAAAGATACAAATTTACTGCACCACTCTGTAAAATTAACTTCCCTACACTTACCAGGTAAGATAGCACTTCGATTGTTAGATGATTAATTTATTTAAGTATATTAAGCTAGCTCTTATAATGAAGTCATTTATTTTTCCTAGTTTTTCTATTCTATTTTTTTAAAATATCTTTTTCTATTTTCAACTTTTTATACATAATTGACCCAAAAAAACCATACTGACTGTCTTCATTATTTTAATATTCTCTATAAAGATCACTTATGTACAGAAATATACAGGGTATTAAGTATTAGACAAAATATTATTTGAAGCTAAATCACAGACACCCTATATATATATACATCTCATATTCTTTTTAAAGGTAACTATCGACGTGAAATATATAAAAGAACAATAAACTTTTGTTATTAAAACAGAAATATATACAGGGTGCCTTATAAATAACCAGTGAAAAAGAAGAAAGCAAGTCGATACAGTAGATTTGCAATTTCGAATACCTTAAAAGTATGTACTAATGAAACCATTTAATCATTCTTTGAAAATTTCATATTATAAAAGTAAACATTACATTTCTGTTAATCGATTTTAAAAAATGAATAAAAACATATTGCTCGCAATAAAATTTTTTCGATATAATTTTAAATTGAAAATGCATATTTTTTATTCTTTTAGAATATATAACCAAAAATCTCTTATGTTCCTAGTGGTCAATGAAAAAATTAGGAAACGTCATAAAACTATGGTTATGGGGTAAAATAGAAAGAAAAAGTAAGATATAAAAAAATAAACAAAGTATAATTTTTTATTCTTACACATAATCTATTTTATTTGGGATTTTTATTCTTGAATAAAGTTTTCAAATGACAATATTAGTTAAATAATAGGTATTTTCAATATTTATATTGTTCCAACATTGTCGTACCAGCGTTTATTGCCACATGGGAAGATCTATGGAAACCCAACTGCTGACCAATGAACCAAAACTAAGATATACTAACATTCTTCATGAACAGATATTCTGAAACTGATACCATTTTTGGTTTGATTTTTTTTTCAAATTTCTTAATAATATGACTTTTCAAGTGGAGGGTCACACAGCTCTCCTGATCTCAAATGGTACCAAACTGCTATTTTGATGTGTCCAAGTGTGTAAGATAGATAACAAAAATTGTCATTTACCATTCCAATATTAGATTAAAATATTTTATAAACTGTTCAAGATAGAAAAAGTTAACTTTGTATGACATTGTATAACATGGTTATATCAATCTAAAAAAAATCATACTGTTTCGTGTAATTTTAAGATAAGTATATTTTATCTGTCATATTTATAATGGATAGATTCCAAAAAGTAAGGGTAAAACAATCATTATGCTATCAATCTAATTATTTTTTTAGAAAAAAAACTACTTAGAATAACATTTTCACCTGTGTCTGTTAAAATGTGTGTTTTCTAGATTCTAAATGTTCTTAAAGTCATTGGCCGCCGCTATGAACTGAATGTTCTTATTTTCATTTTATTAGCACTAGTACAATAACATTAAGTAATTTGATTTGTTTAAATTATACATTTTAAGTGTTACTTGCTTTCATCCTTTTTTGAATTTATTTTGAAATTAGAAAAAATCAAAACTTCAATATCTTTACCACCACAAAATTGTTTTTAATTTCATAAGATTAAATACATTAATGACGACTACTTTCAACTTAAGTTTTTATTTTCAACATTTAATCAATTCAGTTTTAAAAATTTTACTTATAATATTTTTTACCTCACATCAACATTTAATTTTATGTTTAAATTTACATTTGATTATTATTGTTACTAGGATCCAATATTTGATAAGTTGTAAGTTTCCTTCATTGTTTGTATTATGTTGTAATTCTTCATTGTAATTTTGGACCTGAAGATGGCTTTATAAGCCGAAATTAGTCGTCATTAATGTATTTAATCTTATGAAATTAAAACCACTTTTGTGGTAAAGATATTGAAATTTTGATTGTTTCTAATTCCCAATAGCACATTTGAGAAAATGAATAATATTTATCAACTTATTTTGAAATATTGGTTGGTTGGTGATTTTGATATATACATATATATGTAGAGCTAGGTTTCCGGAATTTGCTCCATGTTGCCATACGTTGGTTCTAGATTGCTCAATTGAACTTATTAAATGACGTTTCGGCACAATCTCACGTACCACCAAAATTATGGTTACGCTGCGTAGACGACATACATTTATCATCTGGACTTGTAGAGATCAAAAACAAAAAATTACTAATAAAACTTTAATAACGAGCTTGATATGCTTATCAGATATAGACATTAGAAACGCAGAAAAAGAGAAAATCCAAACAGCACTACAGCAGAACGGCTTTCCGAGAAAAGACATAAGAAGAGGATTAAGACTACGTCAACAGAGAGAATCAGCCATAGAAGAAGAAAAACCAGTAGCTAAAACTTACCTACCATATATTATAGGAACAACAGAAAAAGTCAGCAAAGTGCTCAAGAAACACAAGATCGCGACCACATTTACCACCACGAGAGAAATAATGCAGATACTTCCAAATACGAAGACCAAGGTAGAAATGAAAGTGCAAGAGATCTATGAAATATCATTCAAAGACTGAAGGAAGCTACGTGGGTCAAAGCAACAGAAAAATCAGCATACGACAGGAAGAACACCATAATACAGTCAGAAAAATGGAATCGTCTTTAGCAGAACACGTAAGAAAAACTTCACATGAGATCGACTTCAGTAATACCAAAGACGTAGCCAGGCATCGAATACAAGATAAAACGTATATAAGAGAGGTCATCGAGATAGAAAGAAAACTGAATAATCTAAATACAAAAGATTACCAACTACCTGGAAACCAGCTCTGACTACACTTATTAAGAAAAATATTATAGCCATATAGCAAAGCAAAGCCACTCAAGTCAATCCAGAGGCGCAGCGAGTGCAACCAAACGAAATAAGTGATAGGTTAGTATACTGCTCCCGGTTGCAACCGACGTCAGTTTAAGTCGTGTAACGCGAAGCAGAGCCGACAGCAGCAGTAACACTATAGCAAACCTGAAAATGCTATGTAAGATCGTGTCGAAGAAACTCGTCATTTAACTTATTCAGCCGAGAAGCAACGTGTGACAACACCGAATAAATTCCAGAAACCTAACTCTACATACAACACACGACAAAAACAAAATATATATATATATATATATATATATATATAGTAGTTAGTAGTCTTGTTAGCGGTTTGTCCATAAGTACGAGGCCATTGCTCAAAAAGAAGAAGCATACATAACTACGGTATTAAGTTAAATTTATGCTGGTACGTTTGTGTTAGATTTATTGTGTGATATTTTAAAAGAAACTAATGAAATCTTAGGTCATCCAGTTAATGATTTAATTGTCCTCAGCCTTCCCTTCTACAATATATATATTTTTTATAAAACTGTATTGCCACCAACAATGTTTCAAAGGAAGCTAATATAAAATAGGATCATAGAGGGAAGTGACGCTAAGAGTTAAAATGCCTATTTCAACCAAACAAATAATTTGGGAATAGTTTTAGTGCAACTGTGAACAAAATTAAAATAACGTTCACCATAGCAATGCATTATAATAAAGTCGAATAAATTCGATATTGTTCGTCAAATTACAGTATCTATAAATACCGTAATTTTTCATGTTTCTAAATTTTTTAATAATGATGTTCTCAAATATCTAAAATTTTGTTCTTATATGTATCCATTACGTTTCACCTAAGAAGTAATATTTTATTGGTGATTTTAATTTATCAATTATGCAGATCCACTGTATTGAGTAATAATATATACAAATAGTGTAGCTGGCATTTAAAGCTAGTCTAAGAGTTAGCTTGGTGTTTTTACCAGTGAGATGAACTTTTTACTGTTCAGGAATATATAAAAGTTTGTAGGAAACAAAATTATAAATTCGATTTACTCTATACATATGTAGAAAAAAATCTAAAATTTATAGTGGTTCCAAATAGTAGAAAATTAAAATTATATTTTATTAAAACGTATGATAGAAAAACTGTCCTGTACAAATAAATTGAATTGAATTTTTGATTCATTTAAACAACCATAATATGAGAACCAATAGTGTACATCATTGTTAGTTTAAGTTTTGTTCGTTTAGGATATATATTTACATTATAACATATTTTGATTTTGTATTATATATTGCTTATGTTCATACAGCTTGCTTATTTAAAAACCAAGCATGTTGTTACAGTTTTTAAAATGACATGCTGTATTTATACAAAATTAGTTTAGGTGGTAGCTTTACATTAAATTTTCTTCTAAGAGCCTTGTTTTTGGCAAAAAATAAATAATTCTGATATAATAAATAAGAAAGAGGTAGACACTAACCGCTACTAACATATACTTATATTAAGAATTAATATCTTAAATAAAAAATAACATATATAATTATTGGCGCTTTATAAGGAAATTATTCAATATAAAAATCTGATTTTATGATTCATTTGTCTATTTTGTCTAAAACAAGATCCCACTTTTAAAGATCTCTTCTCCATATCAAAATTCTACAAAAATAAGTCTTTCCTAGATGCATACCATTGACTGATTGTTTTACGCACATACTTAGTTTTTGTTTTAGAATAAGTCCGTTAAGTTTTCCTCATATTATTTTGACGCGCTTTTTTAGTGACGATATATAAATAAAAACGTGTTGTAGTGTCTACAAAATATCTACGAACTACAGAACAGCTTTCCTAATCACTTTTACTCGAAAAAACACATCACCATAAAAAATCAACTACCACATACTAGGAATACTTTTTTTATCTCTCGTAAGCAGAATTCCCTAGGAAGAAATGCATAAATAAAAATATAAATACTTTTTATAACAGAATACATCAAGTTACGCTTAAAATTGTCATGTTCCATCGCCTCTTATTACACAAAACGATAGTGCCGGTTTTAATCTTTTAGGGTCCGATCATCTCTCTGTGACCCCAAACCTAAATTGCAAGTGAGAAAAATGGTTTGTTATTAGTTATATTTGATAAATTGTTGTTAGTTGCCGTTTGCGTTACGGGCTATTATGATGTCTTTCCTGTTGTTAGAATCGGTGCCATAAATTTTGCCGGCTTTCTTTGCCATTGATCCTAGGAGTTCTTGAGACAGTTTGTGTGCAGACTTCAGAGAAGTCAGCCATTCTTTTAGGCCTATTTCATCCTGAAACGATCAAATTAAGCCATATACACAATGGTTCTTTAAAGTTTTAGGAGCAACTTAAGATACGAATAGTTTAACTAAAAAAAAACAATAAACTGTTTTATATTTTCCCTAGAAGCTACCCTTTAAAGTTATTCGACGTTATAGGACCAACTTTAAAAAATATTTTTTTTTGCTCATAAAATTAACTACTTTGTTGTTGTGATAGAAAAAAGCGTATAAAACATTTTATTTTTTTTTGTTCAAACTAAACGTTCTATGTATAAAATGTAATAAACGAGTTTAAAAATGAGATAAGAAAGATGCCGTCACTGAAGTTCTGAAATCGACGCGCTTTATCATGTAAAGCAGTATTTTTATGGGACATCTCTTAAAAAAAACTTCTATCAAATTATGACAGTAAATACATATTTATTTTATTTATTTGGCATGAAGGTATAATGTACTATAAAAATGTTTATACAAAACACAACTCTGTAACAACATTGTTTATGCAAAAAATGAAGTTGCGTATTCGAAAACAAATTTTGATTTTGAAAGTAATTGCTTTTTTGGCGAACAAAACAGATCATTTTGTGAACTGGTGGCCGTATCATTAAAGAGTATATAAACAACGAAAATTATCTTTATGAAATGTCTGTTTGACAGTATGTATTTTTTCAAACGAACAAAGCTACTGCGTGCAGGGTGTTTCACATGTTAAGAGGCGGTCTCTTATGTCTAAACGGTTCCGTTCATTTAAAAAATGTAATAAAATACGGCGTGTCCTACTAAAAAACAATTTTCATTTGTTACACTTTTCTAAAATACCTTATATTTTATAAACATAAAACATAGTTTAAAAAATCTCTAAAATGATAGATGTCTAGATATAACATCAAAAATTATATGAAAATTGAGATTTATTAAGTAATTTCCATTCTTAAACTGGTTAAAAATAGTAATTCCGTCTTTAAGATTAATGTTCAAATTGACAATTAAGTTATACTTATATTAATTGATTTCAACTTGTCTTTGGCCGAGCCCGATGGTCGAATGAGCAGAGAACCGACATTCGGTCCCCGGAGTCCAGGGTTCGAATCCCAGCGTGGGCATGGGTGTAGTGTAGTATGAATGTTTGTGAATATCCTGTATGAATGTATAAAAATGTGTGAAATGTTAAAGATTGCAAACATGGTGCCTGGCTGAATGGATAAACTCCGAGTGCAATTAAAAAAAACTAATAATTTTTTCGATAATAATTTTAGAAAACAAAAACGGAATTACCTTAATAAGCCTTGAAAATAACTATTCTGTTTTGTGCAGATTACTACTGCAAACTACTAGAGAAAATTAGTGATCTTTAATAAATATTTGCAATCCGTTTTTCGACTTTTTTTAATAACCACTTTTTAAAACAGGGAGCGTGATATAAAAAAATATTTAAAACTTCGCTTATACTAGAAATCTCCAAAAAATATTGCAATCGACAATATCTTTATTACTTCAATTTTTATTAAGTTATTGTAAAATAAATTATTTTTCTCAACAAAATGTACCTACTAAGACAAGAAAAACATTGCTATTTTGAACTTCTATTTTTAATTCAAATTCTTATTTTTTTTGCATATTAGTCAAATTAAATTTTTAATGAATTTTCATTATTTTCCAGTCCACTTATGGTATTGCAAATTGAAACTAATTTTAAATGATTCCCAAATATGCTAAATCAAAATTAAAACTTAAGAATTATTGTAAATTCAAGCGATTTTATACGCTATGATGCTTAGTGAATTTATTGTTGCTACTTTGAAATAGGATGAATTTTCAGTAATTACATGAAGAAAAGTAATACACAGTGTCTTTGTATTGACGAGACGTAGATTTTTCAAAAGAGTATATTGACTCATTAAATTTAAAACATTTTAGGTGCTTGTGGAATTACTGCACTTGGTGCAATGCGTAAAATGTTGCTTACAGCTGTTGTTATGTGATATATTACTATTGTTAAGGAAATATTCATGAATTGAGGAGCCCTCAAGGTATGAATGAATAAGTTTGAATATAGTTAAACAACTTTTGATTATTGAATGAGACATTAAAGGTATATGTTATTATTTAAGATATATGTAAAAAATTTTAAAAATACATACGGGGTTAGTGAGTACTACTTTGCCATCACGCAGTCTGACTACGATGCAATTTTCGTTTTTGACCTGCACCAAGTCTGGACTGACTTCTTCTATCTGGTCCATAAACACTAATTCCGGTTTAGCAGAGTCAGGATGTAGTTCTAACCTGTTAGGATATAATTTGGCGTACCTCATTTGCCAACTCGACGTCCATGGTCCTCCTAATTTCTTTACGTACCCATGTAAAATACAGTCTGTTTCTATAAATTAAATGTAAGAATTAATAACAAAAAATTGAAAAAACATGGTTTTATTATAATTTATGTTATCTGTACGAAAATGTTTATAATTCAAATAATTTTTATTAATTCTGATCAATTTATACTACTCATTGACAAAAGTAGTATTCTGAAGAATAGTACATAGCGCCGCAGACGATGTTTCCTTAATGTTTTAAACTGAAAAGGATGCTCAGGGGGACCCCTTGTTTAGAAGCTGTTTTAATCCTTTATTTACCTTTGCTAACTTTTGAAAGAAAAAGATAACGTTTCCGGACTGACAAATTCTGTATTAAATTGGATATTTTATGCTACTTTCAAATTTAAAGCACGCGTTTGAAGAGCAGGCGCTATCATATTTTTGAATTGATACCTTGTTTAAAATGGTATCTTGATGATCTGTTGATGTATCCTCTTACTAACATCTGAAACATCGAAGAAAAACTAGTTTGTTTACGATAACTTATATTAATTTGAATTTCTTGTCTTAAGGCGTTATTCTTTTTATTCAGAAGTTTACAGGCTTTGCTACAATTTGACAACTGTATAACAAACATTCAAAATCAATGGACTTCATTAAATAGAGGTTTTACATGAATCACAATTCCTTATAATGAATATTTGAATTAAAGTGAATTAAAGAATCTATGTGTAAAAAGCGGGGCTAAGATAGGAAATGACGACTAACACTAACCACTACAAATAGATTTTAAAGTCAAACAAAAAATGTAAAAGTGGTAAAAGAGAAGAAAATCTTATAAGTCGAAATTAATTCTTTGAGCAAAAAATCAAATGGTGAAAGAAGAAAATAAATTATAAAAAAATATCTAAGAATAAGCGAAATAGGTAACTAAGACAGAAAGAAAGAAAAAATAAATTTATTTTAATACTTTGTGGGCTGTTAATTTCACCCCTTTGGTGATCACTCAGTATGATGAAAATAGTTCCCAAAATAAAGTTGCTATAAAATCCAAGAGATTGGCACACCTTGATAATTAAAAAATACGGCCAACATTACTTTTCCTAACAAAGGCATGCACATTATCTTTAGATGGATTACGGTTATGCATATCAAACGTGTTTATATTGAACTATCCTAATAATGTTTATATAAAGGTGGCATTGCATGGCACTGTTATTTCATATTCTAGAAAAGGTTTTTTGGTCGTACCAGCTGTGTTGCAAAAAGCACGATTACAGATTAAAAACAAACCGCAAAAACTTTGATTAATGAATAAATTTAGGTGGGATAGTAGTATGACCATCAGTCGCTTTTAGTTTTTCCATTTCGTGTGGTGTTTCCTTGTTTCTAAATTCTGTATAGTATAGCAAAATGTAAGTGTTACTTAAAGTAGAAGAAGAATAATTTTGAATCCTCATGACAGTCACAAATCTTCGCAAAGTCTACAGAGACCTGTAAATTTCTACATAGAGTCATGAATCTATGATACGTGCAATTTTGTCTTAGCATTTTATCTAGATTTGAAATAGAGGAACAATAAACCTCCTTGATAAAAAAAAAGGAATTTTAGAATAGCCTGTGACTTTAAAAAGCGAATATGTTTATTTTATTAGGAAATTGTATTTTTTAAGGTGCAAAAATTTTGTTCTGAAATATTGCAATCAATTTTAAAAATTTAAGTTTAAGCAAGGTTAACTTTGGTTAAAAAAAAATTACTTCAAATTCGTTAAATGATTCATGATTCTTGTGAAAAGAGTCTGCCAGGATTCAATATTTTTAATAGTACTGCAAATAATGAAAAATATTTAGATGTGTTTTTGTCCTCGCATGTTCGTTTGAACGATTTTTAACATATAGGATTTTTAGTACAAATACCGCTGCACGTCAGGAGTGACGTACCTCTTTCGTCATAGTACTGCCAACTAATTAAAATTTCCCTAACTAAGATAAATCATACGAAACATCACGAAAATTCACGAGGACTCATGAACGTAGTCACAGTACTAAAAAACCGAAAAAGTAATCGTAATTATTTTGATAATTTTAGAATTATTTCAATTATATTGGCTTATATACGTCTTATTCTTTATAATATAAAGTTTATAAATCATTATTATATGTTTAGTACTCAAAAAACCATAATTTACATTAAATAATTTTGAAATTTTCTACGCCCATGAGACTCGTATTTATGATGAAGAAATGACATTGTAGCGATTGGCATGCCTTTGAGAAGCAAATGTTTAATGGTTGTATTACATCATTGTGGACCTTATTAAAAGAATTAGGTTTCAAATGGAAGAAAGATGAACCAAGACGTGGACTTATGGAACTTCCTGATATTGCTATAAAAAGAGTTCAATTTTTAAGACGTTATAGAGAGGAACAAGAAGCATGTTTATATCAGTTCGTTTTCATTGATGAAACATGGATCTTTCAAAATGGAACTATAAACCGTTCCTGGCAAAACGATGATAAAAGAAGTGTTAGAACTACAAAAATTGATGGCAAGAGGTGAGTCATTAAATTGAAGTAAATAAAGGTTTCAGCATTCTGGTTGTGTATTTAAATTTTATTACACTTTTGAAATTTCAGTGGAAGTAAAAATTTATTTACATTAAAACTACATGTTACATTCTATAATGTAAAACTTTAATTATTACATAAATAAACATTATTATTATTATGTAAGTAAAGATTATTATTATGTAAATAAACATTATTATTATTCATTTGTTATAGATATATTATACTTAATGCTGGTAATGAAAATGGATTTATTGAAGGTGCCTAAACAATATATTCCTCGAAAACTAAATTAAATGATTACCATGGAGAAATGAATAAAGACAATTTTTTTACATTGGTTTGAAAACCAATTACTGAAGAACCTTAACGAACTTTCTCTAATTGTTATGGATAATGCTTCATACCATAGCATGTTATTGCACAAAACACCCAATACAGGCTCAACCAAAGCTGAAATACAAGAGTGGCTAGCAAATAGAAATATTGATTTTTCTGTTAATATGTTTAAATATGAACTTCTGCAAAAAGTTGAACAGTAAGTATAAAAATCTATCGATGTTACAGTTTTGAATTTAGCGATGTTGGCATATTATAAAAAACCGCAATTAAAATATATTCTTTTTCAAATACAAGCCACCAAAAGTATATCTGGTGGACAATTTAGCAGAACAATATGGACATAAAGTGTTACGTCTTCCTCCCTATCATTGTGTTTTCAACCCCATCGAACTAATTTGGGGCCTTTCTAAGCAATATTATAATAAACATATTGGCAGAGACGGTAATAAAGAACAACATTCTTTAAATATGTGGTCTGAAGCTCTTAGAACAATTACTCCTGAAGTATGGAAAAATTCTATTAAACATACAGAAAAAGAAATACAAAAATGGTATGAAAGAGAGAGAGTTTTTGATAGACTAGAAATTAATCCCATTATTATTAATCCTAACAGCGATGACAGTGATTCAAGTGATTCAGATTTAAATTAGGAGAAAGGATTTACCTTTTGTAGGAATTCGAATATTGTAGTAGAATTGTTTCTTATAAGAAAAATATATATTTTTTTAAACAAAACATTGTCTTATTTTAATAACAATAAATAGTTTGCTATCTTTTTTATATGTCTCTATTTTATTTATTTAATAAAAATATAGTACAAATAAACAACATAATATAACGATTTTTATAACAGATTATTGAATATTAAAAGTAGATAATACAGCAAGAAGAAGAAGAATATCACAGTTGTAGATTGCTAATGAATCAACTGAGAAAAACATTTTTCAAATGTACTTAAAAACTGGCAGGATGAAGTGTCTTGAGTGTGAGGATCATATATTGTTCATATACGCTTCAATAAATTAATTTTTCATAATAATAAAGCTAAACAACATAACCTAACCTTACATTTTTGAAACTTCCTACATTCCTCGACAATTTAGACAAGCCGACAACACTGCAGGGTCGTGATCACGTGATCTCATAATTGATATATGACGTGCAACGGGATTTGTATTAAAAATCCTATATTAAATTTTTCTTTAGCTTCACAGAAACAGAAAACCATAAACGCAGCGTACAAAAAACAACTTACGGTAATTCTACAACAGGTATAGAAAACAAGAGTACACCATGTGCAGATTTTAGGTTATGTACTTCCACAGGTATACTTTTTATCTTAATAATAATACATATTTAGATTTTCTTCTTTATAAAATAGGGGCCTGTCTGTACATTAAAGTTAACAAACCACATATTTTTCAGTCACTATTCGTAACATTATAAAACTTAACAGTTATTCAGATAAAAAAAAGGTTGATACTTATCGGCCATGATAATTTACTAACATCATTTCTAAATCAGATTACAAATTTAATATCGAGCAAAATCCGCCTAATATAACATTTATTTTTAATTCAATGTCGTCACTTCCTTTAATATGAAATCCACGGAGGTCCATGAATTTGTCAGAAACATCTTGCTAACATATAAAATGAAAAATGTCTGGCAATGTAATTTTGGTTAACCAGTTTGAAAGAAAACGTTGCAATACAAAATTATATTTACATATAAAATGTAAAAAGAAAAGAAAGAGAAAATATATATATAGGAAATGTGACTGATAACAGAACGCTGTATACATTATTAGTAATAGTAATATTACCATAATTGTTATAAAAAAAGGTTTATAAAAGTAATAAGGACAGTTAATATAAGAAATTATATAATATTGGTAGAAACGTTTTTATTACTTTTAGTTATAAAAATAGGAGTTATATAACGTTACAAATTGACAGTGTTCCCAACTTTTATAATCTGCTGCATTTAGGTGATGTAAACGGTTTATAAAAGTCATATAAATGTTTCCGCGACTGATGTATATAAATTAATATATAATAAAGTGAACAGAAAATTGAGGCTAACAGTTATTTAACCAAAATTGTTTATTGTTTATTCTACATAATTTATAACCATGCTATATAAAATAAAAAGTATTTGTAAAGAATATAATATATTTTGTTACCTTTTTCATCTAAATCATAAAGTTTCTTTTGTTTAGCTCTCTTCTTGTGTTCCTGTTTGTCAGCCTCAAAATTAACAGTTTCGAATACAGTTTCAGCCACTTCGTTCTGCCACCTTTCAGATATTACAAGAGGAAAATTTTTATACAGTTCCTGATCGGCGTCTGTCAGCTTGATGCCTTTGGTGTCTTCCTCATCGAAAGAACCTATGTCGAAAGCGTCGGCGGCGTTGACCTCACCTCGGGGCGGAATTAGTGGCGGCGTGTATTTTTGTAAGTAAACCTGTTGCCAATCGATTCCAGCGAAGAATGCGTGTTCTTTAACTTCTTCCGAACTAGGAGTATAAAAATGTAAATTGAAATTTTAATTAGGTTAGAAGTCCCTATAACATGTAATTTATCTATCTGTATAAAAAAAATTTGGTTAATTACTATTGAATTAAGATTCACCAGTTTTTTTATGCCACATGTTTATGTTATGGTAACAATACAAATACAATTTAAAAACTTACCCATTTCCCTTACATCCCTGTCTTTTATCAATATCCCTTTGGAGTAAACCCTCTAAAAGTGATTTTAATTCTTTACTAAATGAATCGGGTAGCTCTACATTCTAAAAAAAAAAAATAGTAAATGGCTTATTATATCTTTTAAAAAAACTAATTGATATATTAACTTCAAGGAGTATAATTGCTGTTAAATTTTGTACAAAAATATTTAGAAGATTCTGAACGAAGACTTAGGAACCTAGAGCTTACTTACCATAGTTAAAGTCATTCTATCTATCTCGTGTTTATCTTTGGTTTTGTGTTGACGGAACGGCGAGTGGCCTTTTAATAATTTGTATAACATACAACCAAAACTGAACCAGTCTGCACTTGAGTCGTATGGTGTTCCCTTTGATAATACTTCTGGTGCCATATAACCGTGTGTTCCTCTAAAAAAGTAACAGAAATTATTATTTAAAATTTTACTACATTCAATAGGGAGATGTGAATTAGAAAGATCAATTAAAGTTGGTTTGAAGTATTATAAAATGGGTGATCATCTACAGCGTACTTCACACCTTTTAAAAAACTTCAATATCCGTTACTAAATCAGGTCAATTTGAAATTTTTGTGGTAATAGCAATACTAAAAAATAAAAATATATTTTTTGCAATAGGCCATATTTACAGAATTTTTTTTTAAAAAGGGCGGTTTTCAACGTATTTTTCAAATGAAAAAAAATTGCAAAATTGCGATATCAACTGTGACAATTGACATTTCTAAAAAGTGAACATACTATGCTGAACATTAATGCATTTAAAGGAGTCTTATGATTCATTCTTTGTTAAAATTCTTAATTTTACTTGTTTTTACATCAATATTGTGTATTGTGTATTGTTATAAAAGTATTTGAGTAATCGTATTAAATTGTAAGATAAAAATATCTAAGAAACTAAATTGTCTTTGTAAACAGATTACAACTTCACTTAAATAATATTTTGAATTAGAACGTGATAATAATAGGCCACCATACCTTTACAACTTGTTATAGACAGGAGTAAAATGTTAAGAATATCTGCAAATATCAAATTAATGTAATTTTATTTCAGAGCGTAGCAGACGCATAAAAAGTTTGGTTAATATTAATAGCATCAAACTCAAATTGACACTTCCCCAATTTGTCAAGAAGATCTATTAAGTATTTTAACTTGGAAATCGCTTAAATTAATTTATATTTTTCTGTGTGTTGTCCAGTTTGGCATCCGGTGCATCTACGGACGTGTTGGTGTTGCTGTGCGGCCCCGATTTGTGGTGTTTGTGATTGATTTGTTGGGTTTTTGACTTTTGTGCCTCATCTGACAGGAGAGACATTTAGACTTTATATATACAAGAGTATAAACGTGCAAGTAAAAAGTCAACTATGCCTACGTCAGCTAAGTGTTTAAAACCGATATCTACTAGCGAAGGTAAATGTGATGGATGTAGGCGACATATCCACATGGGCTGCACTGAGGTTTCAGTAGAAGATCGCGTAACTAGACGAAAAGTCCGGGGCATTTGTATCCTTTGCAACTCTTGTAGCTCGAATGTCGCTAATATTGCTCAAATTAAGGATCTATTATCTGATCTTAAATTAGATATTAACAATAAAATGGAGGCGTTCGAAAATAAACTGGCATCATTAAATAATAAATTACAGCAAATTGAATCCATTAAATTGGTGGAATTTGCGGATAATATAGCAAACGAAGCTGTTGATCGAATAACTAGAGCCAAAAATGTTTTAATCAGAGGCGTCCCCAAAGAGGGTTCTACTGCTCAGGCTAAGAATGATCATGATAGTACCGTCGTTGCATCGGTACTGAATTCTGTTGGGTGTCAAGAAAGTCCATTGAGCTTTTACAGTGTTTGCAAACCAAATCAGCGTTTTCCCCGTATGCTAAAAGTTGTTATGTCCTCCAATCATTTTGCTAAACAAATTTTACGTAATAAAGCCAAGCTTTTAGAAAATAAAAATACTGAACGTTTCTCCATAATCGATGACAAAACACCTATTCAACAAGAACGTCTAAAAGATCTAAGAAGCGAACTGGAAACCAGAAAAAACAATGGTGAACGTGACTTAACAATAAAGTACATCCAAGGGATCCCTAAAATCACGGCATTTCGTCCCAGAACCTAACTCCTCTTTATTTAACGATTGGCTGCTTCTTTACACGAACATTGCATCACTTCATTCCTAATTTAGTGAATTCTTATGTACTATTCAATTGTTGAAGCCTCAAATAAATTTTATAACAGAAAGTTGGTTAAATAATAATATTCCTGATTCTTTAGTTAACATACCTAATTATATTATCTACCGGAAGGATCGTCTAAATCGCATAGGAGGAGGAGTTTGTATTTATCTCTCCGAGGTAATTTCTGATAACTATTCTATTTGTACTAACGACATACAGATTGCCAGTTTAGATATTCTTCACTTAACCATCACCAGAAATTTATTTACTATTAATCTTATTTGTCTTTATCGCCCTCCTGGCACTAAACCTGGAACTGATAACCAACTTATTGACTTTTTAGAGGAAACATTATCTTTTGATAATCTAGTCATCGTAGGTGACTTTAACTTTCCAGAGATTAAATGGCCAGCTATGTCCCTATCTGATTGTGTTAGTTCTGATATCTCATTTAAAAATTTCTTTATTAACTCCAACCTGTCGCAACTCATAACTAAACCTACCAGATTTAGGCAAAACAATCAACCTTTTACACTCGATCTACTAATTACTAATGACGAACAACTAATTACGATTGACATTATCTCTCAATGCTCAATTTACCCTAACAAAAATTCATAATAAAATGAATACAAAGACTATAACTGTTACAGATTTCTTCAAAGTTAATACCGATTTGTACCAACTTGACTGGAATAATGTTTTTCATAATATAACCGACCCTTTGTCAATGTGGGACGCTTTTCTTGTCACGGCTACTGAGACTATTTCAGTTCATACAATTAAAGGGCAAGTATACAAAAATCATTTAAAACCTTGGATTAACTCATCCGCTATACGCTTAATTCGACATAAACGGAACCTTTGGCAAACATATAAACATACAAACTCCCCTGATGTTTTATTGCTCACCGTAGATTTTCCAACACAGTCAAACAGTCCTTGTTAGCTCTAAGAAAAATTTTTGACTTCTCCAAAGCTTTTGATCGTGTTCCTAAACGTAGGTTGCTAGCTAAATTGGATCACAAAACTATTGTGAATCCTGTTATTGATCAAAATGTACTTCAACACGATCTTGACTTAATATTTAAGTGGTCTTTAGAGTGGTTACTTGCTCTTAATACTGAAAAATGTGTTGTTCTGCATATCGGCAAGAACAACCCAAACTTACCATATTTTATTAATGGACATTCTTTAAACTCCGTAACCTCCCACAACGACCTAGGAGTGGTAATTACTAGTGACTTAAATTGGT